>JBBPTB010000592.1:0-17446 GCA_038093875.1 Boletus tylopilopsis | reverse complement strand
GACAGCTGCTTCAACCTGCTGCACTGCGAGCAGCAACGGCAGCCAGTTCACGATAGCGCACGCACGGACGATAAAGAAGAAACGGACCTTGGCGGCGTAGTACGCGCGTACGTCGTCGCGCAGCGAGTCCAGATCGCCCTTGATCAAATCAGGCATGTACCTATGCCATGTGTACATCCACCGGCGTGAACAGAACTGAACGGATCTGAAGAGGCGGCCCTCGGCTTACAGAGCGCGCAACGCGTCGCCATCGCCATCGCCATCGTTTGTCTCCTCAAAGAGGTCGTACAGACGGTTAGCGCCGCCGTCGGCACAGCATCGCCAGGTGGAGGCGCGCCAGAGCGTGTCGAAGAGCGCAAGTGAAAAGGGCTGGTTGAGGATGATCAGGGCTCGGTGGGCGTCGGTGGGGTTCGGCGTCTGGGGGTTCAGGAATGAGGTGTCCCACTCGACGACGTGGCTGCTGGTCGCCATCCGGTCTTGAAGGGGGAGTTGCCTTGTATGTACAAGCTGCAGCCTGCCTCGGACGATAGAATCGGACTAGGATGGGACCAACCCGTGCGCGAGACCACAAACCGGGCCAAGACGACCTGCGAGGACTTCTCCGAGAAAAGGACGACAGAGTGCGTGACCACTGCAACTTTTTTCGAGGGGATACTACATATATGTCTCACCCGACCAACGTCGTTATAGATTGCAACCCTCGAAACACGTCTGGAAGCATACAGCGCGCGCGCATCGACCGC
Source organism: Boletus tylopilopsis (assembly GCA_038093875.1). Lineage (NCBI taxonomy): Eukaryota > Fungi > Basidiomycota > Agaricomycetes > Boletales > Boletaceae > Boletus > Boletus tylopilopsis. Next base: position 16,703 of record JBBPTB010000592.1, on the reverse strand, counting down.
CCAGATCCGGCTGCTCAAGACCATCGACGTCCTCGACGCCCTGCGTGCCCAACATGCGCTCGACATCGCCGCCGAAGAACAGGCGAAACGGAGGCTCAGGCAAGAAGCGACCCGTTGGCGTTGTGCAGCGGGGGATCTCGAGGTCGAGCGGGACGCGTTGAAGGACGTCGTCGAGGACTTGATTGAAAAAGGTATGTCTTGTCGCCAATCGCTTGTTTATTTTTCATTTTTTGGCATTCACTGGCAATCGTGTTGTCTATGGTCTACGTTTGGTGTTTTCTTGTTTTTCAAGTTCAAGTGTCCAACGAATGGAGCTCATGGCCGCGTAGTCGGATCCACATCACGAAGCATGCAGGTGTGTCGTTCTCGTTCGCGCTACGACCCCCATCCAACGCTTTCCAGCGAGGCAATCTCAATCTTGCGTTTCCAGAGCAGATCCCAGCCGCCGTCGTAGGCCCCATCGATGGCCCCGAGGAGGACTCGGAGACTCGAAGGAGAAACGACCACAACAACAACGAGGACTTGCTCGCCTTTGCCACCTCGATCATCGCCCGACTGAGGATGGAACTCGACGTGGAGCGTCAGAGCCACGGCCGAACCGTACAAGAGGCGAATCTCCGCATCGAGGAGCTCGAGGCTAAAGTCGCCGTACGCGAGGCGGAACTGGAAGCAGGCATGAGTCTGACCTCGCCTGGCGACGACGCCCATCCGCCAGAAGCTTCCCATCCGGCCTCGACACAAGCCCTGGAGAAACGTGGTAAAAGGCTGCCTGAGCCGAAGCCCTTGTCGGACGACGAGTGTCTGCGGTTTCTGGAGAGCAACAGCGCGCGAAATAGGTCTTTGGAGATCGAAATTCGTCAGATTGCGGAACGGGCAAGTATCTCCCGTCAATGCTACCAGATCGGTTGACGCCATCTGACATGAACAGCTCGAGCAGGCCAGGCTGGCCACTGAAACCCAGTCACCAGCACCACGACATGGGCGCAGTCATATTCCAACACCCCGAACAAGAAGCGCATCCGTCGATCCAAATGCTCTGTCACGCCCGTCGAATGCGCCAGACCCGGGATCCCCTTCGACGATGCTCTCGGTAGCCCAACTGGACAACCAAATACGCACGATGACGACGCAAATGGACGCGCTCGTGTCAGAGAGGACGACGTTGATCGATGCGGCTGCAAGGCATCGACGGGTACGTCTCTCCATTCCTTTTCGTCGTCTCGGAGACCGATCAATGACATATAGGTCACGGATGGGATGAACATGGATGCTTTCCAAGACATTCTACGGGTCGAAGGAGAATGCGTCCGGTGAGCCCGTCCCTCCCTCACACATTATAGCGACAACATGTCTCATTCCAACACAAAAGCCTCCAAGCCGAAGTGGACGCCCTCCGAGAGCAGCTAGAGCAAGCCCGGTCGTTTGCCCGCGCACGAGAAAAAGTCCTCTTACGCAAAATCGTACAGCTTCGGGCTTCCTCGTCCAACTCAGCACTCGTATTCACGCAGGACTTGGACCCCGTCTTCAGTCCACAGCCGCTCGAGGCTGACATTGCAGCCGAAGAGAGCATGGAACTCGCATCGCCGTTGGTGCCTACCACCATCGTTCCCGACCTGCTGCCAATTTCCCACCCTCCTGACGACACGGACGCAGATATCATCTCGCTTCCAATGTCGCCCAGTAGACACGCGTTCTCTGAGTCGCCGCCGCCTCAGGCTGTACTACCCGAGGCGCCACCGACCCCTCCCTCAGGCTGTCCTACGCGTCGCAGCCCTGGCGCGCAAGATATCGAGAGGGTTCAAGCGGCGCTGGACGTCGCACGGATGCATCTGGCGCAGAAAGAGGAAGCGCTCGTGCAGCTCCGTGCAGAAACGGAGAGGCTCCAGCAGGCATTGCAGACACAAACGCAGGGGGACGGAAACGGGGGTTGAGGTGACGCAGCGGATCGATCTAAACGTGGTTTGTTTTGCTTTTTGTTCCTCGAAATGTATTTGCTTTCGCTTTTATGTACTGTGTGACACTACTGGTAACTTTCGTGGATTTGTATCTCTGTCTCTGCTCCTACTTGGAACGTGGAATTCGATAAGAAAACTACTGCGATTCAGTATTCCAAATCAGAGTCTGCATCGGCCGTTTCAGCATCTGCAGCCGCAAGATGAAAGAGATCAGGAGCGGAAAGGAATGTCAAAATCACCACGTACTGGGCCTCTGGCAACCTGGGTGATGAGATCTCTGAGCGCTTTGGAATCCTCGACGCGCTCGGCGGAAGATACCCGATGCTTCCTGATCATCAACAAGCGGACGCCATCCAACCCGTGCAGCCGCTCTCGACATTTAGATTCCCAGTCCGCTGCCCCGGGAGGTCCTCGATTTATCACCACCACCGGTATCATTGACATCCTGCGGCAATATTTGTAAACGCGCTCGAACTGTCGCCACTGGTCTTCGTCATCGATCTTGCGCGCGTCCATGCACCACACAAGGATGGACTTGGTCACCCGTTGTGGGAGACGATCCCAAAGCTGTTTTTCCACGTCCTGTCCAGCTACACCTCCATCGAAGCCTCGCGTGTCCCAAAGCTGACAGCGTACCCCACCTTCCAATATGGTCAAGTAGCTGGTAGTGTGCATAGTACACGGCCAGGGACCGCTGGATACCATGGCGGCCGTTTTCGAATGGTTCGGAAAGCCTCTCATCATGTTGGTGAGGGAGCTCTTTCCAACGTCCGTCCGACCGACAAAGACAACTTGAACCTCGAACTGGATTGCAAATTCCCGCTCGATCCAGGGGGGCATGCGCATGCAGCTGTCGTAGGGGTCAGACTTGCTGGCGCTGGGGGGTATCGGTAGTACCTGCACAAACAATAAGCGTTACCAGACTATGAGTAACTGTCAACTCACGTATTCAACGCTCTGGACCGTATCACGATCCCTTTTTGCACAGTAACATAGTGCAGTCAGACAAGGGTTTGTTATCATGTCAGAAAAAGAAACCCACTCAACCTCGAGTTCAAGTAAGAAACGGAAATAGCTTTTCTGTTGTTCATCGAATAGTTGGATAACCCCGAGTGGAGTCATGATCATCCCACCCCACCTCACTTTATGTTTCAAGACTTCTAAACACATACTGGGCTCTGCTCCGGAAAGCCAGCGTTCTGAACGGTCGTCGACGGGCACGTTATTCAAAAAGAATCTGTTGATCACCTGCAACAGTGTCCCAGAAGCCAAGACAATTTGTCTCAGCTGGAGCAAAACACGATGGGTCTCCGTACAGCCGATTTTCTCGGCCGCAAGCGTCTCCGGAGTCAAGATAATCTTTCTCCACTGGGGCAACACCGCATCGCCTCGGTATCTCTCGGCCGCCAGCATAATAAGAGCTTGAAGCTTTCGCGACTCCGTCAAAATCTCTGTAAGTGTTTTCTCGATCTATAACCCAGATGGTTTGAGTCTAGTGTCGGGGAAACGCGCACGACAAACGTGAACAAACTCACCTCTCGACCCAGGGCGGTCAACAACGCCAGCCGGGACGTTGAACACAAAGCGCACTCCAACACCCAGCAACCTAAACCACCCGTACAGCCCCCAAGGAACTGATGTAACATGATGTCTCCCCTGCGTGCGACAGACCGCACATCAATCCCCCGAAGGCTGAGATTGTGCACAAGCGGTGCCGCCTTCTCAGCAAACATCACTTGAGAAGGCGTCGGTGCGTCGATGGAAAACAGATATTCCAGTAGGTTGAGATGGCCTGTGGATGCGGCCAAAGCAACGATGTGGAGCATCTGCTCCAAAGAGTCAAGAGGAAGTACATCACGTTGGATCTGAACCAGCCTCCGTATCGCAACTAGAAGATCTTGTTCTGTCATCTGGAACGGATATTGACGGAGAGCATGGAAGAAAATTTTCTCGTCACCAAGGGCTTCGATCGCCCATTCAACGAACTCATCAGCCCGCATTAGGCTCAAGATGAAATGTGCGGGAAAGTAGAAGTCGCGATTATCGTAAGAAAACATGGTCGAATATAGTCTTCCGGGTATCATGGCGCTGCCTTCCTTCAAGAATAAGTCGAAGAACTTGCTATTATTGCGTCGGAGAGCAATCTCGAGTGGCATCCTGAAATAACGCTGTAGTTTCCCAGCATCTACGATACTATCCCAACCGGGGTAGTTCACGTCAACGCCGTGAAGCAGCAATGTCCTGGCATGGTCAATCTTGTCAAATTGCATGCTGTGTACGAGGGGATTCGAACCGAACTTTGCACTGTGGGGAGCACGGCGTAGGAACGCACGTAGGAATGGTTCAGGAAAAGTGGAAATCAAGACGCAGATGATGAAGTCGTGTTCTGGAGTTATCCATGATTGATAGAGGTGGTACAAGGAAGCCAGCCTGCACATGTGCTGCCACTCCAAAGGATGCTTCAATATTTCCGAACGGAGAACAATCATGGAATCCATGATTGAGTCCGATGGGTCGACTTGCGCGAGGTGATCGAAACTACAGGAGAACGCGTAATCAAGGAGTGGTCGTGATTGGACAGTCTCGTTGTCGTCAAAAGGTTGATTAAGGGAGGCAACGAGATAACCCATACACAACAGGAAAACCTGCTTGTGAGCATCTCGTAGATTGATATGGTAAGTTGACATTGCCTTGAGAGTAAGCTTGTTCGTAAGATATTCCTGTTGATGCATCATCATCTGCACGCAGAGATGACCAGGGTCACCCTCACCTTGACACTAAAATGTGAGAGACTGATGATGTCCGACTCTTCGTCATGTACCACAAGGCTCCCAAGCGCATCCAATATTGCAAATTTATGTATCGGAGCGTTGCTTCGATCAAGCGTCCGCTTATCAAGGTCTATGGAGAGTACCTCGAACACTTCTCTTAGTATCAAGGGCCGCGAGGTGGTGACGAGCCACACAAGGACACGTTGGGCAGCCTTCCGTTCTGACGGCCGTTGATCAATTCCACGTAAAATTCGTTCATATGTGGCATCGAGGCCCTTTGGAAGGTTGTTCAATGCGTCATGGAACTCTCCGGGGGTAAAACATCCTTTGAGAGTGTCGAGTTGACATTGAACCCACCGAAACCTACGAACTAAATGAGTTCGTGAACCAATATTAAGTGGCATACAAACATTCCGTCCGCTTTTTGGCACAAAGTGGAATGGGCCTTCTTCTTCAGCTCAGGATCAAGGCATCCTAGCCGCACGTGTGAGTCTATCTCCCTAGTGACATGCAAGTTGATGTCTCTCGATACGGCTTCCATCATTTTGTCCACGCTGATGCATGGGAATTGGCTAAACTTATGCTTGATGACTGGGATGGGACGACTGCTGACGAACAATCGTAATTTCTTTGTGTTCAATTCGAGGAGAGCACCAAGCAGACAATCAATGTCTCCACATTCGTCCAGGGCATCAACGACGATAATAGGTGGTAGAGCAAACTCTCCTGCAACGCGAGACACTAGGGAAGAAAGTGACTTGATATCCTTGAGAATGACTTCACCTTCACGTCTCGCCTTCAAGTTAGCCAATTCGTTGACAACTCGGAGAGAGCCATGCTTGAGTTTTCCGTAACGATATTGATCAACTAACTGATAAAGCAGGAGGGTATCACTTCAATGGCATCCATTGCTCTTTCCTTTCCAAAATCACAGTAAAAGAATGCGAGGGGTTCGCCCTGAAGTGTCTGACCCAGGTGTTCAATTACAGACGCACTGTTGAGCATTGGACTTGATATCGCTACAAATACAAGCCCAGATGAGTGGACGTACATTAAAATTGATTTCCCACACCCAGCTACAATTGTCATAAAATGATTAACAAGTGCTTCAGAATATCGTGCCTTTGACAGCGTACCTTTTCCCTGTAGCCACAGAAACGAGTGTTCGCCAGCCAGCCATTCTTTGTATTCATTCATCTCGGGTAGCCAAGTGCATGTGTCAGTTTGCCGCTGAGACAAAGTAACCCTGTGCTTCTCAAAGCATCTGAACACATCGAGCCATTGCAAGATGTGATCTAATTTGTACACTGTATGCAACACATGTGTCAAGATAGTCTTGAAACAGAGTTGACAGTACACATACGCACGGTCAACTTGAATAGTAGGCTTTTCCTTTTCAGTGGGCACCGGTAACTTGAAGTTGCGGGGTGCGTCACCGAACAGTCTATAAGACTTGTGGGTCACTACCACACTGTGCGCGACAGTTATTTGGCGATTGGCACAGGCACCAGATGGTAATACTCACTCAGATTTGGCTCGATGTGCAGGACCTCGTATGACTGAACCGCCATGAACAGTATTTAGAGCCACATCATCCTCTCGTTCTGTCCTCTGCTGATGATAGTTATTCCTGCGAAGTGCAGTGTGGAAAGAGCCGATGTTTTCTTCAGTCTCATCAACCATTATTCCCTGAAAAGGGCTGAGGTTACTACAAAAGTGATAGCATTTGCCTCGTGTTACGCCAATTCTAAAATTCGGTGTACAAGGTGTGGGGATGCTTACTGAACATCCACTTGATCCTGCTTGCTGCATCGTGCATTTTCCTCACCAAAAGGATTCAGGGATGCATTGCTCTGTGCAGAAACCACATGGGCAGCCCTCGACTGATGTAGTGCAACCATAGAGTGGTTCCTTATTACCAACACAATACTTCAGCACATGTTAATCCATTCACGTAAGTTGGGCACACACCTGCCACTGGCGGTAGACCAGACCCCCGAGGCGAGCAAGAAATCGAAATAATCCCGACGATCATGAAAGACCTTGATCGCTTCACGAATTTTGTCGCGTCCAGGTATAGAACCGACGCCAAGACTGAATTGTACGAAGCCAGGAAATGCCGGGTTAGGGACTCGGATGAGGGTTCACTTCATTTCATCCAATGCCATCAAGCATATGACGGGCCCATTGGCTGAGATCCAACCATGGAGTTGCTCGTCGAGAGTAGGACCGCCACCACCAGTAATCGTACTTTCGTTGAGGATCTCAAGGATCTCCTGGGATGTGAACTTGATCTTTTCTAGCCAAAACTGCGCGCGAGAAATGTCGAGCTCGCTGACACCAGGTCGCATATTGATATCTGCAAGAATACTGCTGAGTTCCTGCGAAACTATGGCAATCTTGATGAGGTTTTCTTGCGCCAGTTCCATGACGAATCAAGGCAAGTGACCAATGCAAGGCTCGACGCACGTGACTGAGATGACTTGATTCGCTTACTTGGAACTTGTCTGGAGCCATGCCCGTTCACTGACACAGCACGAGTAACACGGCTTGCAAGAAATTGGCGATGGTTCTGTCCCATAACATTGAACCAAGTGTAATGGCATGTAGGCAATTTCCAAAGGAAAGGGATTGGTTGTAGCAATCTCATATCTGTGTATATAGCAGCCCTCGAAACTGTGCGCGTGCGTCGACTGCCTAGATCCGGTTGTTAACCATAGACGTGCTGGATGCCTTGCGCGCGGCGCCAACATGCGCTCGACGTCGCCACCAAGGAACAGGCGAAACTGGGGTTCGGGAAAGAAGCGCACCATTGGCGTTGCGTGGTGAATGATCTCGATGTCGAGAGGGACACGTTGAAGACTTGAAGGACATCGTCGAGACTTGCCAGTGCCAGTGCCTGTGATTGGAAAAGGTGTGTCGCTATCGCTTGTTTGTTTTTGTTTTTTTGTTTTTTTATTTTTTTTCCGTAGCATGTAGGCGCGATTGATGGCGAGGCGAAACGAGACGACCACAACGACGACAAGTTGCTCGCGTTCACCACTTCGATCCAGATCAAGGATAGCACTTCACTTAGAGCGCCCGGGCTACGGCAGGACCGTATAAGAAGCGAATCCTTGATCGAGGAACTCGTCAAGGATGTCGTACGCGAGGCCGAACTAGAAGTATGCATGACCTCGCAGGAACATCGCCCCCGGTTTCGACACAAGCGGTGCAGAAGCGCGTAGATGGTAAGAGGAGGCCGCCTGAAGCCCTTGTCGGACGAAGAGTGTCTGCATTTCCTGGAGAGCAACAGCGCGCGAAATAGGTCATTGGAGATTGAAACTCATTAGATTGCGGAACGGGCAAGTATCCCTACCAGATTGGATTTACGCCATCTGACCTCGATCAGAACAGCTCGAGCAAGTCAGGTTGGCGACCTCGAGCGCCCAGCAGGTCGTGCAAAGGGGCCTAGTCATCAGCACCACGACATGGTCGCAGTCAAATTCCACCCCGAACAAGAAGTGCATGCATCGATCCAAATGTGCTGTCACGCCCGTCGAGTGCTCCAGGCCCGGGATCACCTTCAACGATGCTCTCAATAGCCCAACTGTATGACCAGATACGCGCGATGACGACTCAAGTGGACGCTCTCGTGTCGGAGAGGACTACGTTGATCGATGCGGCTGCAAGGCATCGACGGGTGCTTCTCTCTCCATTCCTTTTCATCTTCTCTGTGACTAATCAATGACATCATGATATAGGTCACGGATGGGATGAACATGGATGCTTTCCAGGATATCCTACGGGTCGAAGGAGAATGTGTCCGGTGAGCCCATCCCTCCCTCGCACATTGTAGCGACCGTGTGTCTCATTCCAAGGCAACAGCATCCAAGCCGAAGTAGACGACCTCCGAGAACAGCTCCAACAAGCCCGGTCGTTTGCCCGTGCACGAGAAAAAGTCTTCTTACGCGAAATCGCACGGCTCCGGGCTTCCTCGTCCGAGACATCCGCCTTGCCTCCCGCCCAGGTTGACCCACGCCAGCGCACTTATTGACGCGGCCCTTGCATTCACGCAGGACTTGCACCCCATCTTCAGTCCACAGCCGCTCGAGACCGACATTGCAGCCGAAGAGAGCATGGAACTCCCATCTCCGTTGATGCCTGTCACCATTGTTCCCGATCCGCCAAGTTCCCACCCACCTGACAACGCGGACGCAGATCCCATCTCGCTTCCAATGTCGCCTAGTAGACGCACGTTCTCCGAAAGGCGCCACCGACCCCTCCCTGTCACACCCGTCGCATCCCTGGCGCGCAAGACATTGAGAGGGTGCAAGTGGCGGACGTCGCACGGATGCATCTGGCGCAGAAAGAGGAAGCGCTCGCGCAGCTCCATGCAGAAATGGAGAGGCTCCAACTTGCATTGCAGATACAAACCCAAGGGGACGGAAACAGGGGTTGAGGTGACGCAGCGAATCGATTTAAACATTGTTCGTCTTTTCGCTTTTTATTCTTTGAAATGATCTCTTTTTGGGAAAATTTATTTGCTTTCGTTTTATGCACTGGACTTGTATCTCTATTTCTGCTCTGTCGCCTTGCTTCACATGATGCTTTGTATGTGAACGTCCGTCTGTACAACTCTTGCATGTGTGGAATAACTTCGAGAGTCAACTACGAACGTGACTACCTCCTACTTTACAACGATCTCGCCCATTCTGCTTCTGAATAATTTCCGTCAGTTCAAATGGGCGGGAATACATACTAAAGCTGTTGTAACTGTTTGGATGACTAAAATACGTAGCATTGGTTATGTTAGCGCACCTCCGGTCGCGAAATGAAAGGAATCAGGATCGGAAAGGAACGTTAAAATCACCACGTACTGGCAACCTGGGTGATGAGATCTCTGAGCGCCTTGGAATCCTCGATGCGCTCGGCGGAAGATACTCGATGCTTCCTAACCATCAACAAGCGGACGCCATCCAACCCATGCAGCCGCTCTCGACATTTGGACTCCCAGTCCGCTGCCTCGGGAGGTCCTCGATTTATCACCACTACCGGTATCACTGATTCCCTACGGCAATATTTGTAAACGCACTCGAACTGTCGCCACTGGTCTTCGTCGTCGATCTTGCGCCCGTCGATGCACCACACCAAGATCGATTTGGACATCGCACTAGTCACTCGCCTTGGGAGACGATCCCGAAGATGTTTTTCCACGTCCTGTCCAGCTACACCTCCATCGAAGCCTCGTGTGTCCAAAAGCTGACAGCGCACCCCACCTTCCAATATGGTCAAGTACCCAGTAGTGTGCATAGTGCACGGCCATGAATCCCTGGACGCCATGGCGGCCGATTTCGAATGGTTCGGAAAGCCGCTCATCATGTTGACGAGGGAGCTCTTTCCGACATTTGTCCGACCGAGAAAGACGACTTGAACCTTGGCTTGGATTGCAAATTTCCGTGGCCCGGACATTAGGGCACTGGACCCGAGGGTGCTGGACATGGAAGCTTTGGAGCCGAAAGTGATGGACCAGGCGCTGGACCTGGTGGCGCTGAACCCGACAGTGTCGAACATGCTGCTCGACCTGAGGGCGCTGGAGGTTGTTGATAGTACCTGCGCAAAAATAAGCGTTACTAGACGACAAGTAATTGTCAACTCACGTAGTCGGCGCTCTGGGCCGTATCACGTTCCCTTTTTGCACGGTAACAATGCAGTCAAACAAGGGTTTGTCATTATGTTGGGAAAAGAAAACCCACTCGATCTCGACTCCAAGTAAGAAGCGGAAATGGCTTTTCTGTTCGTTGAATAGTTTGATGATGTTTTCCGGAGTCATGACGGTCCCGGCCCGCCTCACCGTATGCCTCAAGATTTCTACACACGTGGTAGGCACTTTCCCGGAAAGCCAGCGTTCTGAACGGTCGTCGAGTGGCGCATTATCCAAAAAGAACTTGTTGATTGCCTGCAACAGTGTCCCAGAAGCCAGGATCATTTGTCTTAGCTGGAGCAACACACGATGGGTCCCCACATCGCCGATTTTCTCCGCCGCGAGCGTCTCGGGGGTTAAAATAATCTTTCTCCGCTGGGGCAAGACACGACGGGCCTGGGCATCGCCTCGGATCCGACGTCTCTCGGCCGCCAACATGATAACAACTTGAAGCTCTCGCGACTTTGTCAAAATGCTCGTGATTGTTTTCTCGCTCTATGATTCGAATGGGTTTGAGTTGTCGGACAACATACATGAGACGTTGACAGCCCGTTAACAAACTCACCTCTCGACCCAGAGCGGTCAGCAACTCCAGCCGGGACGCTGAACATAGAGTACACTCGAACACCCAGCAGCTTAAACCACCAATACAACACCCAAGGACCTGATGTAACTTGATGTCTCCATTGCTTGCGACAGACCGCACATCGATTCCTTGGCGGCTGAGATTGTGCACGAACGGTGCCGCCTTCTCAGAAAACATTAATCCGGAGGGTATCGGTGCATCGATGGAAAACAGATATTCTAGCAGGGTGAGATGACCTGTGGGTGCGACTAAAGCAACGATGTGAAGCATCTGCCGGAGAGAGTCAAGAGGAAGTACGTCGCGTTGGATCTGAACCAGCCTCCGTATCATGACTAGAAGATCCTGCACTCTCATCTGGTGCAGATATCGACGGAAAGTACGGAGGAAATATTTCACGTTGCCAAAGGCTTCTGCCGCCCATTCGACGAATTCATCCGCTTGCAGTAGGCTCCAGATGAAATATGGAGGATAGCTGCAGTGATTCCCATCAAATATGGTCGAATATATTCTTCCAGATATCATGGCGCTGCCTTCCTTCAAGAGGAGGTCGAAGAACTCGCTTTTCTTGCACCGGAGAGCGACCTCGAGTGGCGACTTGAAATCACGCCGTAGTTCTTCGGCATAATCGAAGTCCCAACCGGCGTGGTTCACGTCAACGCCGTGTAACACCAATGTCCTGGCATGGTCAATCTTGTCGAATTGCATAGCGTGTACGAGGGGGTTCGAATGAAACTTTGCGAGGCGGGGAGCACGGCGTAGGAACGCACGTAAGAATACCTCAGGGAACGAGGAAACGAGGACGCAGATGATGAAGTCGTGATCTGGGGTTATCCACGACTGATAGAGGTGGTACAAGGAAGCCAGCCTGCACATGCGCGTCCACTCCAAAGGATGTTTTAGTATTTCCGACCGAAGAACAACCATGGAATCCATAATTGCATCCGATGGATCAAGTTGCGCAAGGTGATAGAAACTGCAGGAGAATGCATAATCGAGCAGCGGTCGTGATTGAACAGTCTCGCTGTCATCAAAAGGTTGGTTAAGCGAGGCAACAAGGTAACCCATGCACAACAGGAAAACCTGTTTGTGGGCATCTCGCAGATTGATGTAGTAAGTTGGCATCGCCTTGAGAGTAAGCTTGTCTGTAAGATATTCCTATTAATGCATCGTCAGCCGCACGTAGATAAGTATGGTCAGGTCACCCTCACTTTGACACTAAAATGCGATAGATCGATAGTGTCCAACTCTTCATCATGTACCACAAGGCTCCCAAGCGCATCCAATATTGCAAATTTATGTATTGGAGCGTTGCTTCGGTCAAGCGTCCGCTTCTCAAGGTCTATGGAGAGTACCTCGAACGCTTCTCTTAATATCAAGGGCCGCGAGGTGGTGACAAGCCACGCAAGGACACGTTTGGCAGCCTTCCGTTCTGACGGCCGTTGATCAATTCCACGTAAAATTCGTTCGTATGTGGCATCGAGGCCCCTTGGAAGGTTGTTCAATGCGTCAAGGAACTCTCGGGGGGTAAAACATCCTTTGAGAGTGTCGAGTTGACATTGAACCCACCGAAACCTGCAAACTAAATGAGTTTGGTAAACCGATGTTGGGTGGTAGACAAACATTCCGTCCGCTTTTTGGCACAAAGTAGAATGGGCCTTCTTCTTCAGCTCGGGATCAAGGCATCCTAACCGCACATGTGAGTCTATCTCTCTGGTTACATGCAAGTCGATGTCTCGAGATACTGCTTCTATCATTTTGTCCACAGAGATGGATGGGAACTGGCTAAACTTGTGCTTGATGACTGGGATGGGACGACTGCTGACGAACAATCGTAATCTCTTCGTGTTCAACTCAAGGAGAGCATCAAGCAGGCAGTCAACCTCTCCACACTCGTCCAAGGCATCAATGATGATAAGAGGTGGTAGAACGAACTGTCCTGCAATGTGAGACACCAGGGAAGAAAGAGACATGATGTCCTTGAGAATAGCATCACCCTCATGTCTCGCCTTCAAGTCAACCAATTCATCGACAACTCGGAGAGAGCCATGCTTGAGTTTTCCATAACGGTATTGGTCCACTAATTGATAAAGCAAGGAGCGTATCACTTCAGTGGCATCCATGGCTCTTTCCTTTCCAAATTCACAGTAAAAGAATGCAAGGGGTTCATCTTGAAGTGTCTGACGCAAATGTTCAATTGCAGAAGCACTGTTCAACGTTGGACTTGATATTGCTACAAAAACAAGCCCAGATGAATGGACGCACATTAAAACTGATTTCCCGCACCCAGCTACAAATTTCGTAAGATAGTTAGCAAGTACTTCAGAATATCACGCTTTTGACAGCATACCTTTCCCCTGTAACCACAGAAACGAGTGTTTGCCAGCCAACCATTCTTTGTATCCATTTGTCTCAGGTAGCCAAGTGCATGTGTCAATTTGATGCTGTGATAGAGTGGCCCTGTGCTTCTCGAAGCATCTGAATGCATCGAGCCAATGCAGGATATCATCTAGTTTTGTTACTGTAGATGCAACACACGTGTCAAGATAGTCTAGTAACAGAGTTCACAGTACATATACGCACGGTCAACTCGGTTAGTATGTTTTTCCCTCTCGTTGGGCTCCGCTCTGTAGGGGGCGTTACGCCATAATACATGGAACTTGTGTCTCTTTGTCACTATCATACTTTGGGCTGTTTGTCTGGCAGTTTACACAGGCACCAAATGGCAAATACTCACTCGGATCTAGCCTGATGCGTAGGATATACTGTGGCTGGGCCGTTATCATGAACAGTATTCAGAGGCACATCATTCTCTCGTTCAGTCCTCTGCAGACGATAGATATCCCTGCGATTTCTAGTGCTGCGAGAGCCAGTGTTTTGTTCTCCAGCATCATCAAAAATTGCTCCCTGAGAGGGGTTGAGGACGCTACAAAAGCTATGACATTTGCCTTGTGCTACGCCAGTTCTGAAATTCGATCAACAAGCTGCAACTGGCAGGGTATGATGTGAGGAAGCTCACCGAACATCCACTCGACCCTGCCTGCCGCATCGTGCATTATCCTTGACAAAAGAGCTCACGGACGCATTGCTCTGTGCAGAAACCACAGGGGCAGCCCTCGACCGATGTGGTGCAATCGTAGAGTGGTTCCTTATTACCAACGCAATACTTCAACATACCGTATCAATCCATTCATTCAAGGTGGGCACACACCTGCTGTCACTGGCGGTAGACCAGACCCCCGAGGCGAGCAAGAAATCGAAATAATCCCGACGATTATGAAAGATCTTGATCGCTTCACGAATTTTATCGCGTCCAGATGTAGCACTGACGCCGGGACTGAGGTGTACAAGGCCAGGAAATGCCGGGTTGGGGACTCGGATGAGGGTTTGCTTCATTTCATCCAATGCCATCAAGCATATGACGGGTCCATTGGCTGAGATCCAACTATGGAGTTGCTCGTCGAGAGTAGAATCGCCGCCGCCAGTGATCGTGCATTCGTTGAGGATCTCAAGGATCTCCTGGGATGTGAACTTGATCTTGTCTAGCCAAAACTGCGCACAAGAAACATCGGGCCCGCTGACACCGGGTTGCGCACTGACATCCGCAAGAATCTTGCCGAGTTCCTGGGAAACCATGGCAATCTTGATGAGGTTTCCTTGTGCCAGTTCCATGACGGGTAACCAAGACAAGTGACTGGGCAAGAAAGAGAATACCCGCACGCGTCCCAGGCCCGCGTTTCATTCGGCGAGTGGCCTTTACATGGAACTGGGCGTTGTCAAACTCTGTGCTGTTACCGGAACACTGGACACATTCTGTAACCATGAGAGTAAATTTTTGGCTCACTGCCCACAGAGTCACAGTGACCGAGGTCATGGTGATGGTGGCGGCACTGAAATAGTGGTCACGTGGGCGTTGTGCGTGAAGGACCTTGAGGTCGAGAGGGACGCCTTGGAGACTTGAATGACATCGTCGAGGACTTGATTGAAAAAGGTGTGTCGCTATTGCTTGTTTTCTTTGTTTTGTACTTAGGCGGGATCAATGGCGAGACGAGACGACCACAACGACGACTTGCTCGCGTTCACCGCTTCGATCATCATTGAGGAACTCGCCAAGGACGCCGTACGCAAGTGCACATCAGCCAGGAACATCGCACCTGGTCTCGACACGGAGAAGTGCATATATGGTAAGAGGAGCCTGAGGCTGCCTGAGCCAAAGCCCTTGTCGTACGAAGAGCAACAGCGCGCGAAATAGGCCTTTGGAGATCGAAATTCGTTGGATTGCGGAACGGGTAAGTATCCCTACCAGATTGGTTTATGCCATCTGACCTCTCAGAACAGCTTGAGCAAATCAGTTGGCGACCCCAAGTGCCAGTGGGTCGCGGATGGGATGAATATGGATGCCTTCTAAGATATTCAACGGGTCGAAGGAGAATATGTCCGGTGAGCCCGTCCCTCGCGCATGGTAGCGACCCACGTATCTCATTCCAACGCAAAAGCCTCCAAACCGAAGTGGATGACCTCCGCAAGCAGCTGCAAACCAGATCGTTTGCCCACCCAGAGAAATTGTCCTTTTACGCAAAGTCGTACAACTCTGGGCTTCCTCCTCTGAGGTGTCCGCCTTGCCTCCCGTTCAGAGCCTTGTTCATGACCCACGCCAGCGCACCTATTAACTCTATGTTCATATTCACACAGGACCTGCACCCCATCTTCAGTCCACAGCCACTCGAAACCGACATTGCTGCCGAAGAGAGCATGGAACTCGCATCTCCCAGTTGATGCCTACCTTCGTTCCCGATCCGCTGCCTTCCCATAGTACAGACCCAGATCTCATCTTACTTCCAGTATCACATAGTAAACGCGCGTTCTCGCCACCTGTACCCGAGGCGTCACTGACCCCACCTTGTCACATGCGTCCCTGCGGCGCACGATATCGAGAGGGTCCAAACGGCGCTAGACGTTGCACGGACGCCATCTGGCGCAAAAAGAGGAAACGGTCGTGCAGCTCCATGCAGAAATGGAGAAGCTCCAGGGGGTATTGCAGAAAAAAGCTTAGGGAACAGAAACGGGGGTTGATGCCGACTCATCGGCTATGGGGACGCGGATGATCTAAATGTCAGAGTCGTTTGTTTTGCTCTTGGTTCCTCGAACGTTCTGTTTTGAAAAAGACTTATTTGCTTCGTTTCTATGTACTGTAATAGCTTTTCTTGATCTCCATCCCTGCTCACTGTTGCCTTGCTTACTTGACTTTACATGATGCTTCGTATATGGACTTCTGTCTGTACAACTTTTGCATGTACTGTGACATTTGTTATGTCAGCGCGCAC
Source organism: Boletus tylopilopsis (assembly GCA_038093875.1). Classification (NCBI taxonomy): domain Eukaryota; kingdom Fungi; phylum Basidiomycota; class Agaricomycetes; order Boletales; family Boletaceae; genus Boletus; species Boletus tylopilopsis. Next base: position 387 of record JBBPTB010000592.1, on the reverse strand, counting down.
CTGCGGTTGCAAGATGAAAGGAATCAAGAGCAGAAAAAATGTCAAAATTACCACATACTGGCAGCCTGGGAGATGAGATCTCTAAGCGCCTTGGAATCCTCGATGCTCTCGGCAGAAGATACCCGATGCTTCCTGATCATCAACAAGCGGATGCCGTCCAACCCGTGCAGCCGCTCTCTACACCTGGACTCCCAGTCCGCTGCCTCGGGAGGTCCTCGATTTATCACCACCACTGGTATCATTGACGTCCCGCGGTAATACTTGTAAACTTGCTCAAACCGTCGCCACTGGCGTTCGTCATCGATATTGCGTGCGTCGATGCACCACACACAGATCGACTTGGACATCGCATTGGTCACTTGCCATGGGAGACGATTCTGAAGGAAG
>JBBPTB010000591.1:0-17465 GCA_038093875.1 Boletus tylopilopsis | reverse complement strand
CGGAATCCCTCTCTCTCTCTCCCTCTTTCCTTCTCTCTCTTATTCTTTTCTTTATCACTCTTCCTCTCTTTCCCCACGACGTCTGAAGCTTTCCGCTGATCCTCCTGCGACCTGTCGTTCTGCAGCTCGTTCCCATCTTTTCCGTCCTCCCCCTCATCTCCCCACAGCTTCTCGTCCACCGCGGCTGGGTCCGACTCGTCCAGTTTTCCCAGCTGCTCGTCGGGTTCTTCCCCTCCCTCTTCTTCTGCATCCTCGTTCTCGTCCCCTTCTTCGGTCTCGGGCACATCCCCCATCTCGCCCCCGAAGTCCTCGCTCATCTCGATCGTATTTTCATCATCCTTTGCTTTCTCTCCCTGTACCTCGTCTCCGTTTTCTTCATCTCGCAGCCCCTCCACCTGGCTCTCGTCTTCGATCTCCTTGCTTACATTGTTGTCCCCAGTCCCTTCACCCAGGCCCGTTCCTCCAAGCTCCGTCGCATGCCCCTTGTCATCACCAGCGGCCTCGTCCTCTTCCGTCTCGGGCGGGATGCAGAACCCTTGCGTTCCGAGGGTGTGGACGACGGAACACACGACGAAGTCCAGCTTGAAAAGTGCGCGGGTCCACCTCGCCAGATTTTCGACCAGCTCGCCTGCAAAGAACAAGAAGGCGGACAAGAAAGGTACTACTCTCCTCAACGCTTGCTGACGTGGAACATGCGAGAGGAATGCAAGGCGTGTACTGGCGTCGTTTAGTTGGCTCTGCAGCGCCGGGAGGTCGAGAAGGGTCGCAAAAAGAGATGTTGTCTGAACGCCAAGTCGAATGTAATTATCCTTGACCTCTTCGGATTCGGGGGTTGGCTCGGGGAGTGGAGTCGACTTGGAGCACTGGCGAAGCATGGATTGGACAGTCACAAGAAGCGCATCAATGACGTTGTCAACATTCCCAACAGTATCACGCCAGGGTGGAGGCTCAGTTGACGTGCAGAACGAGAAATGGCCTTGTTCGCAGATCCATTCCTGTGTGGGTTGGAGAATATATGTCAACTGGGGACAAATGGTTGACATCTCTTCGAGTTGCTCTGGAAGCTCGCTCAGATAACTTGCAGCGTCCACGATGACGTCGTATTCATCTAAGGAGGTTCGTCTTTTCAGTCTTTTGATCACGAGTTTGGAAACGCACTTCGAAGGAGTATGGAAGGAGTAATGACTTGACAGGATTGAAGCACCTTGGATACACAATCTCGCCACATAGATGCTGAAGCGGCAAGATCTCGGCACCTCCCAATGAGATCGGGGATGGAGCTGAGGTTGTTCTCTATTTCAAAGAAAACAATTATTCCCTCAGCCAGCTCCTCCAGGGCGGACAGAGCATAGCTCAGTGCGTCGTACATTGGTTCGATCTTGCTATGTTCCTCAACCATGATTGTTTCGGAATGTTCTGAGAGAACCTGGAGCCGGCTCACTTGCTGACGAAGCGTCTTGTACCCGGAAAGAGCTTGGGCCAACCTAGATGTCATGAGCACACGGTAGCCCACAGACAACAGAGCTGCTTGCTCACCCCGCTCTACTCTCTACTGCCAAAGAGAACCCGGATTCAACCAAAGAGATGCCCCGAGAAAGGTCACGTGTCCCCACGTCCGAGTGGTGATTCGAAAGCACCTTCCGGAGCGCAGGAAGACACCCGCGTAGCCGATCAAAGTAGTGCTCCGCTTTCTCTACAGATGTTATTGTGCTGCCCGCCGGCATCAGAGGCTGGTTTCGGATCCAGTATTCGTCTTTCAGCTTGTTGAGAATCTCAGGCTTGACGTTATACGCTAAGCCGCCACGCTTGAGCTCCTTGAGAAGATCGCTCCAAGCCTTCCTTTTGCGGAGAAGTAGGTACTTCTTATACTTCTCTCGCCTTTCTTTAGTGAGATCTGGAGGGACGTTCTGGCTCACGAGATTCCTGGCAGTCAAGATAACGTCCAAAGAAAATTGTTCCACATCCTCGACGGTATGCCTTGAGAGGAATTGACGGAGTGTGGTACTTAAGAACCCATCGAACTTGCTCCAGGTCTGGCTGAGATTTTCGAGGTGAGAAGGCAAGGATGCCGAACTCGAGGGAACGTTCATGAGAGAGACCATGAATGAGGCTGGGGGCGAGGTTAAGACGACGACCTCCTCCGTCTGATGGTGCGCCTCGGCGTCTCCAGCGAATAACGGATCCAGTTTGATGGGTTGCCTCAGAACATCACGGAACTTGCGGACGAGCTTGTACAGGTGACGGTGGGTCTTTTGAGCGCTCTGCTTCAAGGCCTGGACATTGACATCTCTCCAGCTGGCGAGTTTGATGAATGCCTCGACTTCTTTTTCTAACACTTGTCTTTGATCCTCTAGCAACGTACGGAGAGGGGGGACGAAAAGCTCAAAGTACCGCCAAGAGGAGTGAACGATACGACCAACTCGAACTAGCGCTTCCTGAACTTCTCCAGGTGATATATGGTGGATAAAATGATCGAAGCTTCGCAGAAGGCCTAGGCGAACTTGAAACTGGCCGAGCGGGCTACCTTGAATGAATTCGTCCAGTAGCGATGGTAGTTGTCCAAGGTACTTTTGAAGACTTTCGTTGTCGCCAACTGCACTTTCCTCCACGGCACTCAGCGGTCCTCGTATTAGAACTTCGTATAAACGGAACCAAAACTCCGCCGCGCCACCAATGAATGATTGGGACTGGGATTCTAGCAAACTTTTCCAGCACGACAATTCAAGCCTTCTCCAGTCAACGATAAGAGTGGTCAGCGCATTCCGGTGTTCTTTGAGGCTATTGTCGCGGTTTGCGTACATCTCCCAGTCTTCCGTCTGCATCAGCAATTGTTCGACTGCAGACAAAAACTTGGCAACAGGAGCGACGAAATCAATTCCCAGGATGACATCACAGCGGTCTATGAGATGTTGCAGCACCATCTGGTCTGGCAAATCTTGGAGGACGGCGACCAGTCGAGCACGAAGAGACTTGATCACGTTTGACACTTTCTTTGCTTCTGGGATATTTGCATCAGTGTAGAAGTTGAAAGATTTTGAAGAATCGGAGACTCCACAGATTTCGGTAAGGTGTGCGTGAAGAACAGATAGCTGCAAAGGTAATGCTTGCTTTTCCAGTGATTCTGGTAATGCTGACGAGTGGGTATTAACCCAGGAGCGCAGAGAGGTTCGACGTAGAGCATCGAATGTATTTGTAGCTTTGGACAGATTAGTCTTGTCGCCCATGAGTTCCAGATGAAGTGCGAGGAGTTGACATTGGTGATCTGCAGTCATGTGATGTGTTGGCTTGTCATCGACATGACGTTCTGCCGCTTCGGTAGGGAGAAGAACATCTTCGAAGGATGGAAATAGTTCCAAAAATTCCCTTTCCTCGGCCTCGGCCTCCGTCGAGACATCATGTGTCACCGAATTTGTGCGATATAAGGAGCCAAGATCTTGCTCTCTTTTATCGTCACGGGCTCGATCAATCGACCAGAGGCGATAAGCTTGCTCATAGGCAGTGTTGACCATCATCGGTGTCGACGAAGACTGAGGGGAATGAACTGCCGCAGCGACCCTCAATATAACGAGTTCCGCAGCCGGGAAGTTGGCACTGGCTGCCGGTAGGGCTTGCAGTAACCGTACACTGCGCATAGAAGGGAACGCAGCCAGATTGGTCACCAATTCTGTGGTGTCCTTCTGCATAGAAAATTGCTGGGAAGCCCAACACATGAGATGGAGACCCAACCGAAGTTCTGCGAGCGCCAAACGGAGGATGCACGTTATGTCATCGAATTCGGTGTAAACGTTTTCGATGCGTTGACAAAATCCAGATATAGAGTCTTGAACAACCACCTCGCGGTCGAAGGAAGAGGCGTCTCTTGATTCGAAAGCATGTACCAGGTCGTCGATTTTGGAATGAGGAATTACTTGGCCGACGAATTGCGAAACCTCCAGCCAATAGGCGTGTAAACTGGTTAGGCTGTCCCGAGTTGGGATATTCACCAACGCATTTTGTGTGTTCGACAAATCCTTGACACAAGCTTCAAGGTAAGCAATGACCTCATTTGTCTTATTAGCTGCTGTTCGGAGCTCCAGCTGGGTGTGGAACGAGATTTGCCGCGCCAGGAGATCTGCTTCGTCTTGAGCGTAAACTGCAGCGTGGCGTATCATCGCGGCGGGATCAATGGGTACATTGGGAATGGAAAGGTCGAGGAAGACCCTGCTCAACGCAATCCAACATCGACCGAGATGGGACACCGAGTTCTCCGATGATGAAAGCATACTCTCATTGTATTCCAGCGCACTAGTCAAGTGACAGATGGCGTTTCGCAGTGGTTCATGATTTGTGCGCCGCAGGAGATTAAGAAGAGTCTTTGACGCCTCTAAACTATTCCTTGAGAGGTTTGCGTGGATCTGAAGCAGGGTAACGTCATCGAAGGAGGCCGCAAAGCAAGAGGCGATCTAATAGGTGATAAGCTCGTGTTTCCGCACGGATTGTCGTTAGTTACTCACCAAAACTACGCTCTGGTTGAATAATGCAGTGAGCTGCTGGAGCCGTGAGGTATTCGCGAAGCACTGTAACACGGTCAGCCTGATGTGACGCTTGAGTGACTCCCCGTGCTGCTCGAGTGATGCCAGCGTGAGCCCGGTCGTTTGACTGTGGGCGAAAGTTAAACAATTGGGTATATAAAATGTAAATTCGTACCTAATCTTGAAGGCGCTGAGAAAATGAGTTGCATTAAATATGATATGTGGTCGATTGACCTGAAGAATGGTGAGTCGTTGATGAGTGCGGTTCCAACTATGGCCATATACCTCGTCTGAGTGTTTATGCCACAAGGCTTCGATCCACTGAGTCTCCACCGTAGCAATAATACTAGGGGAAACTGAAACCACATTATAAAGTGAAACAGATAGGATGATATCGTGACAAACTAGCGCAGTTAGCATCATGATTCCATACCACATGTTGATATGATACGAATCGCCTCAAGTCCTCGTTTGGTTCCTCAACAGCTGTCCTAATAAGCCGCTGGAACATTTGTACGATCACCTGCAGTATAGTTTAACTGTGTGTTCTATGCCTGTCACTGTAGAGGACCTACATCTTTGTTTTCTGCGTGGAGATCGCACAAAATCTGCAACTCGACCAACAGGGAAATTGGATTGCAAGTCGCGTGGAGACTAACACCTTCCCTAGGGGCCATAGATATCCACTATGGCAGAGATTCAGGATGCTGTGGAGAACATTGCGAACGTTTTCTTACGTCTTTGACCTGACGAGATACATGTACGAGTCGCTCAGTCTTGCCTGGGTTCAATTGCATTGGCAAAGTCGCAACAGCAAGGATTTCAAATTGCTCTTGACGCGATACTAGATAAACAGGTAAGTTATCGATGAATACATAAGGACAAAGAAAGGCTAGCATACCTGGTTCTGGAATTTGTATCGGCAAGCAGGCCAACAACCTGAAGTCTAGCGAAGTAACCTCCGCGGGGCGAACTACACGTAACTGCGACCACATATCTATCAATCCAAGGCCCGACGACGGAGAGATTGCCTCTTGGAGAGAAGTAGAGGCACGAGCAAGACGTTGATGTGCAGGAGAATAATTGCCAAGTGCTTTGGAAATCCGTTTCGACAGAACTTGTATGTAGGAGTAGTCAAAGTCTCTCTGAGCAAGGATTTGACGGAGTTTGCTCGAAATGGCGAGAAGGTTGGCAGATGTGCTATAATCCTGCAGGTAATATTAAAGGGTGCATCAGGGATAAGATGAAGATGCTCACCGACTGGGGACTAGAAGACCCGGAGAGAAACTCTTCAAATACTTTCTGGGCAACTACCCGTATTTCCGCAAGTATCGATTGCAATGCCTCCGTTAAACTCGATGAGCATTTAGCTAGTCCGTCGCTGGGAAAGCCACATGACTGGCCCGACCTAACATCCTCACTGTTATCAAGAAGCAGGGCAGCGAAAAGTCGCAGGATTTCAAGTTTCAATGTATGTTGCGAGCAACACTCGATCTTTTCTGAAAAGCTCGGACACGGCGGATAAATCATGGAATCATCCACTGGCTATATATTCAAGCAAGTTGAGTACACCTGCGTGGAAGAGCAGGGAATGCCCCGCCTGTCACGTGAACACTGACCAATACATCATCAAGGTGACACGGAACGATCTGATAGATGTTCTTCATCCTTAAGGCAAGTGTTTTAGAGACCTCACTGAAAGCAGGGTCTGCGAGCACAGAACACAGGAGCCCATTAGGAGAAGAAGACTTGAGATAACGCTTCAAAACCCAGTGCAGATGCGGGGGAATTGACCTGACAGCAAAGTGTAGAAGCGCGCATGACATTTGATAATCGGACTCGTCCATGATTGAAGCATGAATGACCAGATTAGACAAAGCTGAATCGTGGTCGATACCGGCTGATGGCAAAGGCCGAAGTCGGACCGGTCGAGACACCAAACGTATACCTCGGCGCGCCTGTTCTTGGGACACATAACAATGGGTAGTCAACGTCGAGCCAGCGGGGAGGCGAGCGTGCGCAAGCATGCGGGACCCATCCTCTTCGCTGAAGGATGTCAGCAAAAAAACCTCGACACTGCGGTTGCGCATTGCTCTGGACAGTTCGCCATATTGAGGGTCCACGGTCATGAGGAGACGGAAATTCGGATGCGGTGTCAATGTCTGCACTTCGCCGTTGACGAAGCCCCGTTCAGTTAATACCAAATTTCCGTTTGGTTCGCAGAGGGAATTGAGTCGATCGAGGACAGAAGGATTGCAGATATTCGCGCCATCAAGAACAAGCCAATGGCCATTCTTCATCGCCCGTATCAATGGGCCATCGATCCACTCGAAACGACCCCTTGTAGACCCAACTAGGCCTAGTTCACGAACTGTAACATCCAAATCTCGCCGGGTTGCATCGAGGGAAGGATCTTTGACGTCAATCATTGACAACTCCGTCAAAAGTCCACAAACAAGTTGCAAGATCGATTTGGATGTTCTTTGACCAGAGTTCAATTCGCGCTGCAGGAGGGCTCGGTACTGATATCTTGAAGCGATTCCACGAGCGGAACGCGCGAACCTATCGGTGAGCTGGATCGCCCCCTCCGCGGCTAACATGATTCGTGCTAAGTGATCAACTTGCTCAAAACCACCCAGGATATCTGTTGTGTCTGTTGCCCTGGAAATGTGGACTTCATCGAGATTGTTTCCCAAGAGGTTAGCAAGGGTTCTTATCAGTTGCGTTTTACCACTGCCGCGGGAGCCAGTAACGACAACGAGCCAAGATCGAGCAAGGCATGCGCCTATAGCTTCAATTGCTGGAAGATGTACCTGTAAGACCCCAGAAGTTTTGTGAGGCAAAGTCACATTGTGCCTCTTCGTGCTGTAATAGCCAAATTGTAGATGCGAACTTGAGATGAGTGGGTAAGGGTTGAGAACGATCGGCGAATCAGCGGTCGAGAAAACTTGGTCGAATATGGCTTGTGCGTTTGCACGATCTTGCGAATTCCTGAACCTACTCAAGTAGACAATCCGAACAACGTGTCGGGGATGGGCAACCATGCCAGACGTTCGTAAGAGCTCTCCCCATCGGATGATATCACGGAGATTGAATTCCCAAGGGCTCCCTTCTCGACCAAAAGACTGTTTGTGGACGACTTCGTGATTCAAGCGAGCGTTAAACGCGATCATGGCGTGGAGAACATGTCTGTCGAATTCCTTGTATTGCTCCCGACAAACAAGAAGTATATCGTCCGGAGTAAGTTCCTCCACGTAAACTTTCGTGAAGCGATCCAGGAAAGATTTTGGGAGGCCCTTCCTGCCACCACCTTGGTGCAACGGATTCTGAGCAGCAAATACTCGAAAGGACGGATGCCGAGTAAAGCTCCGTCCAAGCTCGGGTATGTAAACCGTGCCTCGATGATCCAGTACCGCATTCAAGCCTTCAAGAACTGTCTGCGGGGCGAGATTCATTTCGTCGAGGAGTACCCAGTGGCCTTGTTGCAAGGCTTGTAAGAATTCCGCAGCTCTCCAGGCAAACTCTCCAGGCACACCGTTTTCCACGGGTAGGTCTGACCCAAACAAGTCTATCAGATCGGTCTGATCTGAAAGATTGATACGACATAGATGATAACCGGCGATCTTCGCCAAGGCATTGATGAGGGACGTTTTTCCGACGCCGGGGCTTCCCTCCAGAAGGATCGGTTTCTGAACTTGACAAGCCCTGATCACTCGCATGGCATTCTCGCAAGCAGTCGGCGCGTCGAGATTAAAGGTGTGCATCGCGGAGTCTGCTGGTCCCCTACGGATCGCGAAAGGGCCAAACTGGACGAAGACAGATGGGTCATAACAAAGCGCAGACATGTCCGCATCAGATGGAACCAGTCGGCGGAGCATGTGAATGGCTTCGTCCTTGATTTGCTGCATGGACTGTGGCGAATATGTCGCCGTTTGAGGCAAGGAACCCAATCCATCCAGAAAGGTCATGTGAGCTCCATGGTGCTGGATCACGAATGAACTCTCGAACGAGAAAAAAAAACACAAAGACCCACAAATATCTCGCCCAGTGGCGCTGTATGCTCTTTATCATGAATAAACGCGGCATTTATGAATGCAACCCAGGCCTAAGAGATGAGAAAGGAACAGAGACATTTTGCGAGGCTACTTACCAGCATGTCCCGTAAAGTACAAACGGAACGGTCACCAACTTTCTCGCGCAACCAGTCAGTAAACAGCAAAAGTGGTGTAGTGAGGACTTTCAATGTGTCATAGGCCCACGAACTTTCGACGATCATCGCAAGATCGGATGGGTCGTCAACTGGGGGAACCCAGATTTCCGTGAAACGATTGCGAAGGGCAGGGGATAGCTCCTTCTTCCCGTAGTCCCCTCCCGGATTCATCGTCGCAAGAAGCTTGAAGGAGTCAGCAGCGCGCACAACAGGATATTCACCTCCTGTTCCTCCTCGCTCCGCGAGTACAATGATCCGGTCGGGTTCCAGCGCACTGTTGAGCCTTTCGAGTACCGAGTCATCGGCCAAGGAGATCTCGTCAAGTAGGAAGACATCCCCAGCTCGCATGGCTTGGATGAGTGGACCATCGAGCCATTCAAACAAGGACTCGGACATAATGAGGCTTTTCTGAGAATCCCGGAGAGCGGATTCCAGCGAGGAATCGAGATTCGTCTTTAATAACGCGGAGATCTGGTCGAGCATTCCCTGAGCGTCCGCGGGTGCGTTGGCGATACCGGCGACGGAGAGGAGAGACAATGCATTGCGACGGACATCTGATGAAGTTGTTCCGCGGTTGCGTACTGGTCGCAGACCACCGATCAAGTCTGCTGTTTCCGTGTTTTGATGGCAGCTAAGCGTGTGCAAGTGCTTGGAGATGACTTCGGCATACAATTGGCAAACAGACGTCTTGCCGGAACCAGTCTCCCCTACCAGTAAAACTGGCTCGTTGAACTTCAAAGCCCTAGAAACCAAAACGAATAACCGTCGCATGGCGTGAGTCCAGACAACTTGTGCGGATGAAGGCACAGGACATCCAATGTATGCCTCGATTTCATCGCGTTGCAGGTTGTACAGGGATTTCTCGTCAATCTGGACCTTCATGACAGCCTCTATAACCTCCTTGACCACAAGTTTGTCTTCGATGCGCCTGGCTCGTTCTGCGAGAAGCATGTAACCGTTCTCTGCAAGTTCCTGGTAGCCTACAGCATCCCTTCCAGCCCACCTGAACAGATCTCGGAGGGTAGCAAATCCTTGTTTGCTTTCGAAAACACGCCCAGTCTGTCGCCGCTTTTGCAACTCACGGAAGACGGTGACAATCTTTTGTCCGTAAGAGGGAGCAATTCGACATCGCTGGTGTAGAATGGATTCCAGCTCTGCTTGCGGAACATCTTGAAAGTGGACTTCGAGAAAACGATTGCGGAAGGCACGCGACAAAACTTTTCGGCCACCATATAAGCCTGGTGGATTTTGTGTGGCGAAAAGCATGAAGTGAGGGTGAGGCCGGACGACTTCGTGTGTTTCTGGTATGACCAATTCGCGGTTGTCATCTAAGAGTCGATTCAAGGCCTCAAGGACGTCGGTTGGTGCAAGGTTCAACTCATCCAAGACGATCCAATGACCGTGTCTAAGAGCATGAACAAGCAAACCATCCTCGAATACCAATTTTCCAGTTGTTGAATCAGAAACATAAGACCCGATATACTCCTGAATATCGGTATGTTCGTGGTTATTGATACGAATAAATTGATGACCAGTCCGACGGGCGAGGTACTCCACTGCGCTGGTTTTTCCGCTGGAAGTGGGGCCTTCGATAAGCACAGGAAACCGACGAGTCAGGACAATGCGGGCAAGATCGATCAACTTCTTTTCCACGGATGGAGTTATGATGTAGTCCTCTACCGGATCGACGTGAAATGGGCCTTTCTCCAGGTAAAACGGACCAAACTTGACAAATTCGTCGGCAGAACGAGTAGTAGGAGGGGAAGGTTCCTTCGTCAATAATGATTTTGGATTACGGACGCCAGAGAGAACGTGTTGGTGGGCAAGATTCGTGGCAATATCTGCACTGGGCCCATCGAGTACCATAGTGAACGCCATTAAACAACCCTCCCACAACGCTCGTCGTAGGCCATAGGTTAGGGAAATGTCTGATGCAAAAGTAAGAGCGCGAGCAAGCGTACGCATGCTGTAGTGAGGACGATGGTTTGATCCATCAGCCAATGCGCGATCCTCTGCCAGTCGTTTAAGAGCGGCGTAAAAATCTGCGACGTTCATAATCGCAGCTTTGTCTCCGACTGCACAGTGACCAATGTATCGGTGAATGATGCTAAGAAGAGTTTCGCGATCAGCATCCGGCGAGGGCACGTCGATCTCCGTAAACCGTGCTCTGATATTTGGAGGGAGATCTTTTTTCCCAACATCTGTCGCGGGATTCATGCAAGCAAAAAGGCGGAAATCGGGATGGCGGGGAATTACTTCCAGGGAACCTTTCTCAGTTAATGAAATTGATGCCGTAGGGCCACTAAGAAGTCCTGTGATGCATTCAAGCGTTTCCGGACTTGCCAGATTGATTTCGTCGAGAAGAATCCTGATGATAGGTCAGATACGAGCTTGGTGATGATCGGCACAAGCAAGCGCACCAATCTCCAGAACGAAGTGCTTTGACGAGAGGACCCTCCACAAAGTCGAATGCAAATTTGCCCTGTCCTTGTGCATGCTGGATATCGAATTCGTCAATGCCACGTCCGAACTCGTCCCAGGCCGCAGCAGACCGTCGAAGCCACGTTTGATCCAGTTTTCTGCGCTTTCTCGGCCCATCCAATGTCGTGGATGCCATAGAGGGTTCCCTGGAATTTTACTAGGAGTCAATGACGTTCAATCGTATTTAACTTTGGACACTCACTGCGCATCTTTACTGAATTTTGACCCGATACGCTCTTTGGCAAGTCGCACCGACTCTCGCCAAAGAACCACTACCCTCCTCCATTTTCCTTCCTGGACCGCTTTCCTAACGGATTCCTCAAATTTGAAATTCTTCTTCCGACTGAAGGTATTTCCAAAAAGTTCCAAAAACTGAGCATGAAGCTTCGAAGCAGGAACACGGGCATCAACTGGTTTAAAGCCGCCAACTAAATCTGAGGACTCCGTTTGATGAGAGAGATTGAGGGAAACTAAGGGGTGGCGGAGCAAAGAAGCGAGGTGTGTTATAGCACTAGTTTTTCCGGTACCGGTCTCTCCGGTCAGGAGCACAGGTTCGCAAAGGGAAATGGCAGTAGCAATTCGTGAGAGCAAGCACACTGCGGGTTTGTGCATCGCGAAGGGACGGGTTGGTGTAATAAGAAACAACGGTTTTGATGGTCGAGCAGGGAGACGTACGCGGCCAACACGGACAGCGACGATGTCACCATTTTCATCCTTGTCCTCCTCGAACACTGGAACTCGCCCACTGAGTAGCCACTCACGACGTTCAAGTTCCAGACCGATGTGATCAGTAACAAGAGCGGCGATGCGATCAGAGTGAGCTTGAGCCGGAGCGGTCAGAGCACCCGCACCGAAGAAGACATCCCTGGCTTCAAGAAAGAGCTCCTCTCGAAAAGCAAGATTTGGGAAAAGTGCGGCGATAGAAACCATGTCTTGGTTGGATGTTTCCACAATAGCGGAGCTATAGAATGAGGGAATGACAGTCTCTACCCGACGGCAGTACTTCTCCAGCTCCCTCAGACCAACGGGTCTACTGGAAGCCGTTGCCCCTAACTTCTGAATGCCAGCCCAGACTTGTATGATTCCTCTCGCAAGTGATCTCCCCAAACAGAAGAACCGCGTTTCAATGATCATGTTGACTTCATCTGACGACGGTGCATCGACTACGAGCTCTTGGAAATGATACAGTCCGTAGAACGTTGGGCTTGAGATGCTTCCGCCCGTAGATGGGGTTACGGAACGTGTTGCAAAGATGGCAAAACGCTCGGAGGCCCTCACTTTGCCTCGGTTGGGAATATCTATGCTTGCGCGGTTACCAATCCAGGTCCCGGGGGCCAAACTCTCGGCAAGGGGCTTGATAAGTCCTAAGACCTCCATGCTTGCGCGATCTATATCCTTGAAGACCAGCCATTTACCTTCTCTCATGGCACGAACAAGCACACCGTCTTTCCATTCGAACGTTCCAAGTTGGGTTGGAGAGGAAACGTAAGATCCAAGCAGGGAGCGAGGGTCAAGTGAGGTGTCAGCAAGGTGAACAGTGACAATCTGGTCGACTGCCTCAGGGTACAACAGAGAGGCAAGCTGCGAGAGGAAAAGAGATTTTCCAGACGATGGAGGGGAAGTGATGAGAGTGGGTAAACGGAGGGAAGTAAGCAACGCAAGCTGTCGCAGCACCCGAATAGCCGATGGCGTTGGGACGACCCATACGGAGGAAGGGGGGCAAGGGGAAGATTTGAGCATCAAGACGCCATATATATTGGCAGTCCATGGACTGGTAAAGTATTTCAGACCAAGCCAAGAAATTTTCAAGACGGAGAGCCTCACGATAGATCATCGTCGGTTAAAAGTTGGATTCCATCACCTTCACAAGAATAAAAGTCGGAACCAACAGCGACAGAATTGCGCAGTTGGTAGACCCTTTGAAGTTCCAATGTTGGGAGTAGCCATCCATCAACCATAATCCGACTCCCGTCAACACTGTAGCCATACGAAAGTGGACATTCGACCACACCAGGTTCACCGAGGATTTGCGTCTCTAACTGGACGCGCTCCACTTCAGCCATTCCTGTGTGTAACGAATAACACAGGATCGCCAAGTACTTGACTGCAGAGTCTGGATGAGGTGCGGTGAAGAGTGCTGATAAATGCGACACAGGCCAGAGGAAGTCGCTGGGAAGAAGGCGATTGACCCGAAGAATGCGGTAGTAAGCAAGAAGCAGGTGATGTAGATGCATTGCGTCCAACATGACTATCGACGAACATTCTTCCACAAAACCTAAAGGACCTTGTAAGAAACATGGCCGACGCAAGAAAGTAGACAAGATTCTACAAGGGGAAGTAAGTATCTGAATATATGAACCGGGGAGAACTTACGGGAAAAGTTCCTCGTGGTGTTCTAATAGCATACAGAAAGCAATAAATCTGTCTTCCAGGTCATCTTCGTCATTCAACCATCTGGCACACAGGTCGACCAACAATGGTCGAAAAAGGTCTGATATAGGCGCAGTAAGAGAGGGATTCGCTAATAGGCGCGACAATGTTGAAAGCAGAGCCCTGGGCGATGACACAAATGATATCTGACTTGAGTACGCGGAGTCTGGAGGCAAGATGGCGAGCAATGCTCGCGTCTGTTTTGAGAGATTGATAGTGAGGGGATCACTGAGTTCAGTATTAGGCTCCACCGCCATGCTATGTTGCTTGGCCGCGATGAGGATTGATATTGAAGGACCTCGAGCTCGTCGTCGCTCACTGAGACAGAAAGATTAGACTTTTTCGCTTCGTGCACGTGACTGCAACTGTTGTCGGGCTAGCAAGCCTTGAAGCTTGATCAACCAACCAAACGTCGTCGTCGTCGCTACCACCATTGTTTCTTCCTCCTCGTGCGGAAATGACGGGAAATTCCAAAATCCTAGATATCAGAGGCCAAAGTCTCAAGCTCAATGCCGCGATAGACGTCGTGCCACTGCTTGAAGGCATCGATCCCATATTGGTCGAAGAAGTTCATTTGGGGGGCAACACCATAGGCATCGAAGCCGCACAGGAATTTGCAAAGTTTTTGGAGAGGACGAAAAACTTGAAGGTATTTTCTTTTTAGCATACACACGTCCCTCTACTACTTCCTGATGTAAGCCAGGTCGCAGACTTTGCTGATATCTTCACTGGTCGTCTCATCTCCGAAATCCCAGACGCACTCAAGGCTTTATGTGATGCTGTCGAACCGAAATCAACACTGGTGGAAATCAACCTTAGCGACAATGCTTTCGGTGTTCGCTCCGTTGAGCCGTTGCGCAACCTTCTTGAAAATAATCGTTTCGAGATACTCCGGCTCAACAACAACGGTCTAGGCCCAGAGGCAGGAATATTGATTGCGAACTGGCTGAAGAAGTCGGCAGAGTTGAGTAAGGAGAAAGGCTTGGTGTCGAACCTGAAGACGGTCATTTGTGGCAGGAACAGGCTTGAAAACGGATCCGCTCCGGCATGGGCAGACGCTTTCGCCGAACATGGGACACTGGTGGAGGTCAGACTTCCACAGAACGCCATCTGGACTGATGGAATACACGCACTCGCCGAAGGTCTGTCCAAGTGTCCGAACTTACGGTACCTTGATCTTCAGGACAACACGTTCATTAAGGACGGGTCCAAGGCAGCCGTCAACGCCTGGGCACATGCCCTGCCGAAATTGTCTGCTCTAGAAACCCTCGTAGTCTCCGATTGCGTACTGTCGGAGGAAGGAGAGGATGAAGTTTCCCCTCTCCTGACGAAGCTTGTGGAAGGGTCCAACCAGAATCTGATGGCGCTGGTGCTCCAAAATAACAATCTCAACGCCTCAACATTCAAATTCTTTGCAAACTCTTTGACTTCTTCCTTGCCGAAACTGAAGAGGCTAGAACTGCAGTGGAATGATGTTGACGAGGATTCTGAAGACGACATTGATACCATCCGACAGATCATGAAGCAGCGTCATGGGAGGCTATTTGCGTATGAGGAAGAAGAGGAAGAAGAAGAGGAGGAGGAGGAGGAGGGAGAGGGAGAGGAGGAGGGAGAGGAAGTTGAAGAGAAAAAGACGATACCGGAAGAGAAGGGTGTCGACGGCATCGAAGAGAAAGTACCACCCAAGGAAGCTCAGGGACTGGAAGAGGATGTGAGGACACTTACTGACATTATGAGCAGAGTTACTATCCATTGATTTGCTCAGCTGGCGGGTCGATCCCAAAGTCAGACGAGTCGGTTTTATTTTTCTGCGGATTTGAACCGTTAGGAAGGGTCAAGGGCATGTATACCCGATGTTCACTAATTGTATTACAAGGGGAAGATCACCGGATTGTAGATAAGGTCTCGAAGTCATTTGTATCCAAATCACGACAGATGACAGATTGGAGATTTAAGTTGCACTGCTAGCATACTGTTGCAATTAGGAGTGAACTTTCCTTTCATCCCAACGGATCAAATGGCTCACTGGTGAATCTCTAGCTGCTGACATGTCCCTCTCTCTCGTCTTATCGTCGAACCAGGCCTGTGTGTTGTCCGACAACAGTTTGGTCATGCAATGAGTACATAACCAATCGTTCTTTTTCCAATCCCTGTAACGCTCCGAACGGATATCAAAAATCTCTTCGATGCACTGGGAGTATGGGATTGATTGGATCGTCTCCGTGAAAGAAACGAGCAATTCAAGTGGCCTCTTCTTTTCAAATGATAAGAAACT
The DNA here is from genome assembly GCA_038093875.1 of Boletus tylopilopsis. Classification (NCBI taxonomy): domain Eukaryota; kingdom Fungi; phylum Basidiomycota; class Agaricomycetes; order Boletales; family Boletaceae; genus Boletus; species Boletus tylopilopsis. The sequence goes on along the minus strand of JBBPTB010000591.1, from coordinate 1,558 downwards.
CCCTAAGCGCGAGGGTGCAATAACCAGCAGCATGTATTCCCAGTCTACGGAGGACCGGTCGTCATAAGCAAATCAACTTCCGAAAACTTGTCAACTTACTGTATATACTCCATAATGAATTTGTTCTAGAAAGAGCCATTCCATTACAACGACTACCTGTAAAGAATATGTAAGTCATATTGCTGTGACACATGGAATGAAGACCCTGCAATTAATGGTTTCCAGGAAGTGGTCGTCGAGTATAAAGTGCCGCCGAGGAGTCAATAATAATCCCCCGCCAGTGATTGATGTAATCTCTGATCCAGAGAAGGCGTGGGTCATGGCATGCCATATTTCATACAACTGCAAATCTATGGGACGGAAAGATGGCCATTTTCCCCTGAATGCATCTAATATAATGGCTGGCCCACTCCAAACGAGGAAAACGTCGTCGCTACCACCGAATCCTACGCATCACCGAGTCAGAGCAGAGGTTCTGAGTGGAGAGGTACTTACGTGTCGGTCGTGAGGTATCCTTAACCAATGCCCATCTGGCAAGATCTAAGAGGAACCGATGTACCTCGTCGACGCCCAAAAGTTCAGCTTCTCCAAAACTCAACAAGAAGGTTGTTTGTTCCGTGACGACGGAATCTTTAAGCTGTAGATCGTTCCCGCCGCGGTATCGAAACCTTTCATTAATCAGTCTTGCTCCTGGTCCGTATATTGCGGCAAGGAGCCAGAAACTATAAACCGATTTTTGGAATCTCAAAGACTCGTCGGCGGAGAGTTGACTAGTTTTAAACCTCGGATCCTTCTCCCTTCAACATGTGATCATTGAAATGTTGCCCACAGTGCGAAATGTGCTTACCGCCAACTATAAATATCTTCAAGTGTGCGAACAATGGCTGCATGATCTCGTAAAAGGCGAGCTTGTGTTGGAGTAATCATGGAGGCTTGGGGGAAATTCGTTTGGCACTCAAGTTCGTCGGCCATACTTGTGATATGGCTACGGTCGAGGTACTTGGCTAGACGCATAGCCTGCGGTAAAGCAAGGCCAAACTGACTGTGCGCCACGGCACCGAGGATGGAGTTTTGGCGGCATCGAAAAATAGAATAAATGGACTTCGAGGATGAGATGAAAGCTTGCAAACTCTGGAAGTCAGGAAGAGTTGTCAAGATACAGTCCGTGAGATCGGAGTTGATGTGGAATGCCAGCGGGGACCGAGAATTGAACATGCCAGGGTAAAGTCGCAATCGCAGCGAATTGTCGTTTGAGTGGAATGGAGGAGAGATACGTCCGAGGGTTGCCATGAGTCCCCCGTTAAATTACTATAAGACCTGTCAAAATGATGGCAGTGAGAAACTGAGCCAGTTGGTGAGCCCTTCATGAGCGGCATGACTGTGCATAATCTCGCGGTACTGATGCCGAAGTCAAACGCGGTACCGTAGTGCACCACACAGAAATAAAAAAAGAACAGTTCAAATTTTGTCTTCTTTGACGGCCAATCACTGTCTAGGAATTGTGCGAGTCAACTTTTAAACGCCACGTTGCTATGAGACGACTTCAGTACTGGCCGCC
>JBBPTB010000590.1:0-17512 GCA_038093875.1 Boletus tylopilopsis | reverse complement strand
GGCACCTGCCCGGTCTGGATCGCCCTCGAGAGCAGGGTCGTCTCCTGATTCGTTGGATCTCTTGCGTCGTGATGTTTCTGATCAAGCTCAAGAACGCACTTCCTCCCCTCGGTCTGTGCCTGAGCCCGAGTATCTCTGTGGGCATCGTGTCATTACGTGGGCCTCACAGGTGGCCGAACAACGACAGCAACCGCCCGAGTACAAGCGCGGGAAGGACCTTCCGCACTCGATACAAGACTATATGAACACTTTCCCCGGTTCTTTCCGTGATTCGTCGGTTACACGGCATATTTTCGAGGCACACATCGAGGCAGAGACGCTCAACGAGCCCACGGCGCCGTCGATCGAAATCTTTGACAACGATATTGGCGATGAGGTGACGCCTCAGTGGGAATTCCACTATTCAAACGATATGTGGTACGGGGAGGATGTTCCGCCGCCGGACATCGAAAACTTGGAGGGTTGTGGATGTATTGGCAAGTGCGATCCCAGGTCTGGGAAATGCGCTTGTGCGCGACGGCAGCTGGAGTGGGTGAAACGGTATATCGATGGGGACATTATCCCTTCAACCTGGCCGGGCTCGCCGTTCGTGTACGATTCCAAGGGTATGCTGCAGCGGCTCGAATGTCCAATCTTTGAGTGCAATCGGTTCTGTCGCTGTGATGACGATTGTCCCAACCGGGTGCGTATGACGAGCAAACTTTAGGGATGACGCTGACGAAGGGATTGGTAGGTTGTGCAGAACGGGCGCAAGTGGCCTGTTCACATCGTGAAGACAGAGCACAAGGGCTGGGGTAAGGCAAATTTGGGGTCGTGTCCTCTTCTGCTGACGTGGATTGACAGGGGTGTCTGCCGGGAACAAAAAGATACCAAAAGGATCGTACCTCGGTATCTATGCCGGCGAATTCTTGACGGAACAGGAAGGCGAGGAACGTGGCAGGTGTGTGATGAAGCGTGGAAACGGTACTACGCGCGCGTGTTCGCTGACAGCCATGACAGATACTACGACTTGTATGGTCGGACATATTTGTTTTCGATTGACTTTCATCACTTGAGATTCAACATGGACGACCCTGATGAATGGGAGAACCTTTACGTTGTTGACGCATATCACGCTGGTAACGTGAGTGCATGTCGATCGAGGTGATACAGTCTGACTGATCGCGACCATTGGCAGTTTACGCGGTTTCTAGTGAGTGTGTTGGCGGGTTTGCGATCGATGCTGAAGCGTGTGGACAGAATCATAGCTGTGACCCGAATTGCAAAATCTTTGCCTGCTATATCGATGACGCAGACGTCAACAAGCCATTGTTGGCAGTCTTCACGACGAGGGATGTAGAGCCGTGGGAGGAGTTGTGTTTCTCGTACTATGGGGATATTGACGTGAGTAAATTTTTTGAGTTATTATGAAGTTGCGGCGGTGCTGACACGCGTGTCAGGAGAAACGAGAGGAGATTGAGCAGAAAAAAGCAGAGGGAGAAGGGCTTGTTCGTGAGCATGCGGTGTACGCGCAGTGTCGGTGTGAGGCAGCCAACTGTATCGGACGATTGTTCGGCTGAGGTCCTGTAATTAATTAGGAACACATGACCCACCTACCAATCGAAAATATATATAACAAAATCACAAGCGAATGATCGTGACATGGCCCGCTCTTTCTTCTTCTCCCTTTGTCTCCTCCCAACTGCTTGGGCCCTCTGGCCTATCCCCGCCGCCCTCTCCACTGGCACTTCCTCCCTCGTCCTCGACGCCGGGTTTTCCATCAGCGTTGACGTCCAAAACGCGCCTCAGGATCTCTGGGATGCAGTTGGGCGGACCAAGTACTACCTCGACAACGACAAGCTTGGCCGTCTCGTCGTCGGTCGCGGTGCCAACGACTCTGCCGCGATCGCCAGTGCCAAATCCCTTCCCTCGCTCAAACTCTCCCTCGCATCCGGTGCACCCGTAAACAGCATCTCGTCAGAGTCTGTCAAGCCACTCGGCACCCGCAGCGAAGAATACGAGCTCACCGTTCTCGCGGACGGCAGTCCCGCCACGCTCACTGCCAACTCGACGTTGGGCCTCTTCCGTGGCCTGACGACGTTTGGCCAGTTGTGGTATTGGTATGGCGGAAAGACGTACACGCTCGAGGCACCGATCGCGATCACGGACGCTCCTGCTTACGTACGTGTTCCCCCGTTTTCTCGTACGAACTTGGTATGCTGATGGGCCAACGGACAGCCTTACCGTGGGTTCGGATTGGACACCTCGAGGAACTAGTGCGTACCGCGTACTGTCTTGTTCTGGACGTGTCATGACGTTGGATTGTCTAGTTTCCCGGTTGCCGACTTGTTGAGGACGCTCGACGCCATGAGTTGGGTCAAGATCAACACCTTCCACTGGCATATCACCGACAGTCAGAGTTTCCCGCTCGAGGTCGCCGAGTACCCGCAGCTCGCTGCTAATGGTGCTTATTCGGCTAGTGAGGTCTATAGCGAGAGCGACGTGGGGTACATTGTTCAGTATGCTGCTGCCGTACGTTTCATTTCGTTTGGTCTTTCAACGCGATGCTCACGTCTTGTAGCGTGGTATTGATGTCCTCATGGTGTGTGTCGTGACATAGACATAGGATTCCTGCTGACGATGTTACTTAGGAAATCGATACTCCGGGGCACACTTCCATCATCGGCGCGACATATCCCGAATACGTCGCCTGCATGGATGCCTCTCCCTGGGCAACCTACGCCAACGAGCCACCTGCTGGACAGCTCCGCTTCGCCCTCCCCGACGTTGTCAAATTTACCACCTCGCTCCTCAGCAGTGTCGCATCCACCTTGCCCTCAAAGTACTTTAGCACTGGAGGCGATGAGCTCAACACCAAATGCTACGTCAACGATACGCTCACTCAGCAGCAACTCAACTCGACCAACACCACCCTCGCACAGGCCCTCGGCACGTTTACAAACAGCACCCATGGTGCACTTATCGCGCAGGGCAAGACCCCTGTCGTGTGGGAAGAAATGGTACTGACATGGAACTTGACGCTATCGAAGGATGCTATTATCATGTGAGGTCCCGTTTGATCCGTCGGAGAACACATGTCAATGTTCTATTTTCCTCGTAGGGTCTGGATCTCATCCGAAGACGCGGCCGCGGTAGCCAAGTTGGGATACCGTATGGTTCATGCCCCGTCCAACTACTTTTATCTTGTACGCGTGCCTTGCTTTTTCCATGCACGTGTTCCTGATTCCCACCACGTAGGACTGTGGCGCTGGTGGATGGTTGGGAGCTGACCCTGCTCTGTAAGTCATGTGCTGGGCATCCATGTGGTCAGGGGAGACTGACACGTCGGTGGTGCAATATAGCAATAGCTGGTGTGATCCTTTCAAGACGTGGTCTGAGGTGAGCGGACTTTTTGGCGGGTTACCTAGAGGCAGAGCTGACCAGACCTTTCTAGGCTTACACCTTTGATCCGCTCGCCAACCTGACTGCATCTCAATACTCGCTCGTTCTCGGAGGTGCGCTTCTTTTTTGGTTGTCAGCGGCACTTTTTCTGACGACATGACTAGGTGAGCAAATCCTCTGGGCCGAACAATCCGGACCCGAAAACCTCGACTCGAAAGTCTGGCCACGCGCTGCCTCGTCGGCCGAGATCTTTTGGAGCGCGAAGCAACCTTCTGGGGCACCGCTCAATGTGTCTGAGGCGTTGCCACGTCTTCATGTGCGTTTTCGTCTGACAGTGTCCGTTTTTGGTAGTTCTAACGCTGTCGCTACAGGACGTGAGGTATAGGATGGTTCAAAGGGGTGTGAACCCGATTCAATTGCAACCCCAGTGGTGCGCGTTGAGGCCGTACGCGTGCGACCTGCTTTCTTGAATTTAAGCCTCGAAATGGTTTATCGGGGGAATGCTGTAGGTTCTTCCTGTGGGATGCGGACGTTGCGAGAATCTATGTAAATGATAATGTTTAAAGTTGCCGTTTGGTTCAAAACTGTCATGTTGCATGTTGATACGTGCTACTAGGTATATAGTAAATAGGAAATGCCACGTCGAGAATCGAGTCCATCCGCGAAGGCCAAAGTAGTTTGGCGACCAGACCGTCTTTGAAGCCGCCAGCATACCAAAGTTCCAGGCTACCATGGGAAGTTGGAGGCCAAGGCCGAGGATCATGCGCGTCCATGTGTGTGCGAGCACGCAACGAGACACACATCTGGGGAGCAGGAGGGGCCCGGAGACAAGGGGGACAATACATGTTTTATCATACAAGTAAGCTCTTGTTCCATGCCTCGCCACAACTGCACCGCAGCAGCGCCTTCACCTTGTGGTAATGCCGTCAAACCTCGTTCAATCGCGTCTTCTTCAGATCCGTTTGGGAGTTAACGTGTGCCAGCATTGGCGCATGTCGGCTCTCAGTTGCTGTGGGACACTGCTCACTTAAAGACAGTTCTCAATCGTGGATTGAAGCCCCTCCAACTTTACCTCCTCGCAGACAGCGTCCGCCTGTCCAACTAGCACCAATTCTGTCAGCGCGCTCAGAGCGTCCTCAATTCTCACCCGGACACAAGCAACAAACATGCCTGCAGATCGATTCTCGAGAAAGAAACACGAGGTAAGGACGCAACTCGACGCTGAAGAAGGACGCTCGCTCAAACTTGCTTTCCAACATTAGACCGCGCCAATTCCAGCCCAGTCGACTTCCGATCTCGATGACGAACCCAGATCCACGAACGCATCTGGCTCATTAAGACCGACATCACTGGATCCTGGTCAGGATGCCAAGGTACTGAGAGAATTATTTTTTGGGATAATCAGTCTGAACCGGTTCTAATAGCGATCCCAGTTGCGTGAGGATGGAGAGCCTGTTCACACCGCTCCCAATGCACCCGAGATGATTGATTATGAGTTGGTGTCTGGTGGGAATGAGGATATAGATGTGTTATCATGATCTCACTCCCTTCACGTCTTTTACAGACATTCCCTTTGAAAACGTTGATTCGGGGCCCAAGAAGACACCACCCCAGAGCTCTGTCACCACCACCACCACCACCACGAAAGTGCTCAATCCCCCTCGGCAATCTGTTTTGCAGCCCTCTAACCTACAGAGGAAGCCATTATCTTACCAAGGATCACGTATGCCTACAGTCACCCCCTCTCTACAAGCTGTCGAAGCTCGACGCACCCATGACGTAATCCCCACTCCAATCGCTAACGAAACTCGGCACTTGATGGTCGCAGTGAAATCCAAGTCCGACGACGCACAAAAGCAGCTCCTTCAGATACAGCGTTTACATCATGAAGCAAGGGAGCGCCTACTTGACTTTATGGATTCTGAATTCGAGGACTATAAGCGCTTCTGTGAAGATTATTTTAAGGCCCAGGAAGTGGAAATAGAGAGGCTTCAGCGGGAGCTGGACGTATCTGCGTCTAAACTCCACCTCCTTGAACAGGAACTCGCTAGGACACAGCATCCCATTCGCCGTTCCAAGATGCTTGGCTCTACCTTTGTCGTAGAAGATTCGCTCTATGCCATACAGCAGTCGCACCGCCAAGAGACGGATCACATACTTGTCATCATGAGGGCTCGACTCGAGGAACATAAGGAGAACCAGCGCATCTACGAGGAGCATCTCGAAGCACTTCGAATGGAAAACGAGGAGCTTGCCCTACGAATATCCACCTTAGCTTCAGAAAATACAGTACTCAAGATCCAGTTAGATTCTCCTGGTGTGGACCCTCTAAAACCCTCGTCGATGGATCGCGAACTAGATGACACTGTCGCCAATGCTATTGGCGCGATCACTATTGTCACTACCCGAATTGGGGAGTGGAAGGACATGGTTATCAGAAATAAAGGGCAGATCACTGTCGCAAAGACGGATCTGGACCGACTCTTATCGGACCTGTCCAACACATCCACCCAGATGACTAAGCTTCAGCAGAATTGTGCCGAGCTGTTGAAAGACTCCAACTCCCTTCGCCGCCGACTGCAGATGACGGTGTCACTCCATGCGGAGAAAGACGGAATTATTGCTTCTCTCACTGCTCAAGTGTCCCACTTGCAAAACGCAGATTCTGCAAAGACACCACAAATCGCCGCCCTACGCCGGGACAGTGAAAAACTTCAGAAAGAGAACTCAACTGCATCGTCTCGGATAGTTGAACTGGAACGAAATTGTGCTGAGCTGTCAGCGGAACTCGACTCCACCCGCCAACAGCTGATTGCCGGGAGGGGTCCTGTCGACTCACACCCCACTAAAGTTCCTCAGCCGGGACATTCGAATGCTGAGAAACTTCAGAGAGACTCCTCTCAGACGGAAGAGCTCCAAAAGCGCTATGCCGCACGATCTGAAGAGCTCGACTCTCTTTGGAACGAACTCCAAGACAATAAGACCCTTGTCGAGTCCAAGGACCGCGCAATCGTCACCCTCAAAGCCGAAGCCGAAGCCTGCTCATCACAGATGACTGCTATGCAAGAGCGTTGCGACACACATTCGGAAGAGATTGTTTCTCTCGACAACGATCTCCAAACCAAGACGTCATTGCTTGCCGAGCAGGAGCACACCCTGACTTCCACCACCGCCGAACGCGATCAGGCGAGACAAGAGCTCGCTCTGAAAGATGGGCTGATTGTGGCTGCGCGCCAGGATGCCGAGGAACTTCGACAGAAGCTCTCCGTCGCCTGGGAAGAAAATGCTAATCTCCAGAAACAATTTGACGCGCAGCTTGATAGGCTCCGTGACGAACTTGATCGATTTGGAGCGTCGAACAAGAGACCGGGCACACCCCGGCATGCCATTGCACAGGATATTGGTGGTACGTTGAAGGAGAAGGAGAAACAGATAGAGGTGCTTCTTCGGGACCTTTCCGCGGCCGCCTCTCGGTACGACGACCTTCAAAAATCGTGCGAGGTACTGTCAAGGAAGAATCGCGACCATAGCGATGAACTCGCAGCTAAGATTCCGCAATACGAGAGTGCCACTGCTTCTCTCACTGCCGATGTCAACCCAATTAAGGCTACGGATACTGAAAAGACAGAGCAGGTCGCGCAGCCTGAGCGAGAGCTGTTTACTTCCACCTCTCCACTCCAAGATCGTTACAAGGTGCAGTCAGACGAGCCTGCCTCCGTAACCAATAAGCTCGCGACCAGCATGACGTTAAATAAGGACAAAGAGGACACCAAACTCGATGCTTTCATAGACGAGATTGCGCAGTTGAAGCCCGCAAATTCTTTGAGCGATGAACGTAACGCAACCGCTCGCAAGCAGGTCGAGGATCTCCAGCTAGAGTTAACTCAGTCCCGCTCTCGAATCGCGGAACTGGAGCATGATAACCAGATGCAGTTGACAGAACTCAACTCTTTCCGGGACCAGCTCGAAGCGATGGAATCGGGTGATAATGCCACAGTTTCCTCTCTTGTTACCCAAGTGGAGGAATGGAAGGTGCTGTACGCCACTAAAGGGGAGGAGCTTTTGACTGCTCGAATGGAACTCGAACGGTTTGCAGGGTTACAACTGGAACTCACTTCTCAGACCAAGAGTTGGCAGCACTTGGACGCTAGCAAATCGGCGCAGCTTACCAGTGCGCGTGCTGAGCTCGAGCGGCTCCGCCACGAGATGGACACCTCATCCACCCGAGTCGCAGAATTGGCGCAGGAGCTCGCTGAGAAAACGGCGGAGCTCATCACTGTACGCGTTGAGCTCGATCGGCGCTGCCATGAAAACACTATTTCACCCTCTCAGGATCTCTCTACTGCGCGCAAGCTCCCTGAGGAGCTCCAACCAATGGTGGAGTTGGATGCTTTATCCTCTCGATTCGACAACGTGCATACGGACACGAAAATGGCCAGGACGCTGTTGAGATTCAACATGGAGATACAGCAGAGTACCACAACTATCATCTGTCATCACTTGAGTTCCCTTGATAGTGAATTCGATACAACTTCGAACAGGCACCTCACCTTGTCAAGGTTCCTTCATCGCTCGCTCATGATTCTTATCCTCACTTTTCCCCCACTATCCTGTTACTTTGTTAGTCTTGTCACTTTACATTGCTTCTCTCTCGCTACGATTCTTTGATTCCTCTTTGCGTACTGTTCAACGACAGCTCTTGTGGTCGTATCTTACAGTGTAGACAGCAGGACTTGCAATTTTGAAACTGTTCAAGAAGTACAATATTTACCAGCGCGGAGTCACGCACGCGCTGGCCCATCATCATTTTGCACCTCGTGATGGCATCCCGGAGCGAGAGTCACTGCTGCTACGCTCTTCCCACCGTAAACTCCACTGGTTCAACCTTTCCCAAATCCCCATCCCACCGTGGTCAGCGCTTGGGGCCCCAGTTGTCCCTCCAGCGCTAAAGCTGTTCGGACACATCCGATGGCGATGGTACTACATAGTATGCCATGAAGTTGATTCTCAGACACACCAGTAGGCTATACGCTACTGCTCACTGACCAATTGCGAAATCCTTCTTTTTTTCCCCCCGTCATTCTCGCAAAGAGTGCAAGTACACCAATTCTACATGTGCAAATATTCTTTTTGACATCCGGTCGTTCAGCAAACACCATTTTCATGTCGGCATGGCAGCTAGAGCCATCCTTCGGAGGTCTCCAGTGGGCGAAATGCATACCCCTGTGATCCCAAGCAGTGAACTACTTCAGGTACGCAGAAATCGTCTCACAAAAAGATACTTGGAACTCCAACCTATGGTGCAGACTATGGAAAACTCGGCGCTTGGCCTCGATACTGGCCCCGCGAACACGTTTAGAATACATGTCCCCGCGCCTTCAAGTGCTTCATCACCAGACTCCAGCCAGGATCATGAGGTGCTAAAGTTTGTTGTCTCGTGAGGAAGAGATTTCTAATAGCAATTCAACCTGCGTCAGAATGAAGAGGTTCTCCGAGTCCCAGTCCCAGTCACTACTGATTCGCCAACGTCGACTTACTGGGATCGTTACCCGGAATTCGGTAAAGATCAACATGTCGACGTTTGAATGTGGTCTCACTGCCTTCATATCATTCAGACGCCAACTCGGAAACCTTCAGTTTCAGGCCCAATCAGACACACTCTCCCATTACTACTGCCATCACCCCGATCGAAAGATGGGAAAGCGAATATGTCCAAGACACGGGACCGTCAAGTAGGCCATACGAGGCGGAGTCCTCCCGAGGTCGCGTGAAAAAGAGGGTGTCATTCCACGACGAACCACAGCTCCATACGATCATCACCACCCCAACGGCTGTCGAACCTCGGCGCTTGATGGTTGCAGTAAAGTTCAAGTCCGACGGTGCACAAGAACACCTCCTTCATATACAACGTTTGCACCGCGAAGCAAGGGAGCACCTCCTTGACTTTATGGATGATGAATTTGAGGACTACAAGCGTTTCTGTGAAAAGTACTTTGAAGGGTTGGAAGAGGAAATAGAGAGGCTTCAGGGGGAGCTGGATGCATCAGCTGCTGAAATCACCCGACTTGAAGAGGAGCTTGCAAGGATACGGCTCGGCTCTTGGCCTGTTTCGGGATCTGGTATGAATGACATTGGCGTTTTAGCGATAATAAATCTTACCACCCCTCCAGACAGCGGCTCAGAGACCAATGATTCGATGCCCAGACAGACAGGTCGCATTGCCGCTGATATAGCTACAACAGTGCAGTCGACATTCGGGAGTGATGGAACCATGTCACCTCGGTCACCTGGTCAAAGCGATGTGCAGTCCCAAGGTGTCATACAAAGGGAGGGAGAGGTGGCATTTCTCCGAGAAGCCTCCATTGACACAGTCACCACTCCAATGGCCGACTCCGAAACCCGGCGCTTAATGGTTATCGTGAAGTCGAAATCCAAGGACACACGGGAACAGCTCCTCCAACTACAGCGATTGCATCGTGAAGCTAGGGAACGTTTGCTTGACTTCATGGAGGACGAATTTGAAGATTATAAGCGCTTCTGTGAAGATCACTTTCAAGCGTTAGAAAGGGAAATAGAGAGGCTGCAGCTGGAGTTGGATGCATCAGTTGCTGAAATTACTCATCTTGAACGAGAGCTCGCCAAGGCACGGCGAGAACCTTGGCAGTTTACAGGACCACCTCTGGAACCACTATCCGTAGAAACTCCGGCGCTGCCGTCCGGCTTCGTGGTAGAGAACTCCCTGGCTGCGATAGAGCAGTCGCATCGCCACAAGACGGATCATTTGTTTAGGATTATGAAAGCCCGACTTGAGGAACACATGCAATACGAGCGCATCCATGGGGGGCAGTTGAGGGATCTTCAAATGGAAAATCAGGAACTTCTGCTACGGGTGTCCGCCTTGGCTTCCGAAAATGTTGTGTTGAAGACAGAGCTCACTTCACTTGCCGTTAGCCGCCCAGGAGCCAGGTCAGGAAACAGTGAACTAGATGCCACCAGAGTCACTGCTGCTATTGCCACCATTGCCACCATTGCCACCCAAATCGAACATTTCAAGGACGTGGTTGCCAGGGATGATGGAGAGACCACTATCTCGGAGACAAATCTGGACCAGCTCTTGTCGGATCTGTCCAGTACCACCTCCCAGTTGATAGAGCTTCAGCGGGATTACGCTGAACTGTCACAACTCCGGCACCAGCTGCACGTGACATCGTCTCTCCTCGCAAACAAAGATAGCAAGCTTAACGCTGCGGTTGTTCAATTGAAAAACGCAATCGTCGCTCTACGCCGAGAAAACGAGCAGCTTCGTAACGACAACACTGCCGCGTCCTCGAGAGCTGCCAGACTCTCATGGAACCACGATTTACTGTTGGCCGACCTCCGTTTCGCGCGTGACCAACTCCAATTCAGGGAGTCTTCTATCGAGGAGAGTGAGGGAGAAATTGCCTCTCGTACGGGGGACATTGTTCGCTTGAAGCGGTCCGACGTCGAAAAGGCAAAACAGATTGCTACTTTACGCGAAGACCATGAGAAGCTTCAGAGAGATTCCTCCATCCAGATGGCGCAGCTACAGAGGCGCTATGAAGCCAGGTGCAAGGAGCTCGACTCAACTCTGAACGAGCTCCGAAGAAACCAGACCCTTGTTCTGGAAAAGGATCACACAATTGTTTCCCTCAGGAACGACGCCGAGAAGTGGAAGCGCTTAGATGCCACCAAGACAGAAGAGCTGAACAGTGAACGTCGAGACAAAGAGCAGCTCCAGCAAAAGCTACCGGCTACCTCCCAGGTAGCCATTCTCCGAGAGCGTTGCAATACGCAGTTGAAAGAGATTAGCTCTCTCCGCAACGAGCTCCAATCCAGGCTATCACAGTTTATGGATCAAAAACACATCATTAACTCCCTCACCACTGAACGCGACCAGGCAAGGCGCGGACTCGGGGTCAAAGAGGAGTTGATTACGGTCGCTCGCCAAGATGCTGAACAGTTTAGGAAGAAGTTCTTCTTTGCCTGGGACCAAAAGACCACTCTTCAAAAGGCTTTCAGTTCGCAGTCAATGGAGCTTCAGAACCTCCATGGTGAACACTACCGACTTCAGAGCTTCGTCACAGGACCACACAACACTCCGCAGTACATTGCTTTTACGTTACAGAAGAAAGATATACAGATAGAGGAGCTTCATCGAGACCTTGCCGCCGCCGCCTCTCGAAACAATGACCTTGAAAAATCCCATGACGTACTGCTGGACAAGATTCGCTCCCTTATCGATGAGTTCACCATGAAGTCGTCACAATATGAGGGTGCCATCGCGAATCTCACTGTTCAAGTCAACCAGTCGAGGGGTTCGGATGCTGACAGGACAGAGCATACCATGGAGCTTCAACAAGAATCACCTGCTTCCACCTCTCAGCTTGCTGATCCCGGGGTTCTTCATGATTCTTTATTGGACGAGCTCGCCTCTGTGAACAACCAGCTCGCAATGAGCAGAGCATCCGACGAGGAGAAGGATGGTAAACTTACTGCTTTCGCTGACGAGGTCGCCGAGTTGCAGCGTAAAAATTCTTTGGCTGATGAACGTGTCATGACCGCTCGCAAACAGGCCGAGGATATCCAACTGGAATTAACCCAGTCCCGCTCCCGAATTGCGGAATTGGAGCATAATAGCCAGATGCAGTTGACCGAGCTCGACTCTCTCCGGGACCAGCTCAAAGCGATGACGTCGGGCGACGACGCTGCCATTTCCTCTCTCACAAACCAAATCGAGGATTGGAAGGCGCTAAGCACCACCAAAGGGGAGGAACTTGTGGCCGCTCGCCGAGAACTCGACCAGCTCCGTCACGAGCTAGACAAGTCGTCCACCCGATTCGCTGAACAACAGCAGGAGCTCGCGAGCACACACGCTGAGCTTGAGTGGCTCCATCCCAAGCTCGCTACTTTGTCTTCCCAAGCCGCCGAGTTAGAACAGGAACTCGCCATGAAAACGGCAGAGCTAACTTCTCCACGCGCTGAAATCGAGAAGCTCCATCACGAGCTATCCGTATCATCCTCTCAGATCAAAGAGTACCAGGCGCAGTTAACGGATCTTACGTCCCAAGTTGAAAGGTGGGAGCGTTTGGATAGCGCCAAAGAGGAGGAGATCGCCACCGCGCGCCAGAGGCTCGAGGAACTCCAGCGCGACTTTGGCGCTTCATCTTCTCAAAGTCCCAATCTGGAAGAGTCAACTGGGCACCTTACAGAACCGCAAGTGGACAATGTTCCGGGCGAGTCTGCACAAACGAATACGGAGGTGGCCAAGATACTGCTGAATCTCAACGTGGAGGTTCAGCAAAGTACCACAAACATCATCAGAACCTGTACTCTCTACTTGCGCTCGCTTGAAGAGGTCAATGCGAATGCGAGTAGGCGCTCCACATCGACCAAGTTTCTCCATCGTTCATTTCTTGTCTTTCTCATCGCGTTCCCACCGCTGTCAGGTTGCCTTGTTAGTTTTGTCGCTTTACATTGTTTCCATTTCCTTTCCGTCCTCTGATTGCTCGGTGATTCTGCTTGGACCGCATTATTGGAGGATAAGATGGTCAGGGTACACAAACTGCGTTTCAGTGGTGAAGAACTCGACTCGGGACAATGTACTTGCTTGAATGTGCCTGGGTCAACATCTTGAGTTCTCCAGAGTCCTTGGGGAGACGATGCTGGGGTTAGTGGATCCAAGTCAATGTTCTAGACCTTTTTCGTCTCAGCCTGTCACGAGTGTTTCATGCAGCAGATATCCTTTTCACTCCTTAGAATTCATTCCCGCAGGAGGCCTCAGATACTTTCTTGCCGACGCGCCACACAACCATTCATCCCTTGCAGTTGCTGCTAATGTAAGCATACATAATATTGTCTCACTGATCGTGATCACCCACGTACAACCTGCCATGTCTCCTCCCTCAAGGCATCGGCATAGACTCTGATGAGAAGACGAGCCGTGGACTCGTGTCATGAGCCACCCCGGATCGGTGAAGTTACCATTATGGGTAATTCTGAAAACATGTCGAGACGCAATCACTATTATTTGCCTTATTCGTACAATGGTCACTAACCGAGTGGCAGCCCCTGGAGCTTTGACCTTTCGACGTGATTGCTTTCTGAAAATAGCCTTACAGGGTAATTCGTGGTGGCTATGAAAAGTTGCTCAGACGCAATCAAGCTGTTCAATGGGCCAAGATGTGGACTCCACGGCCTATAAAGAAGCGCGTGGAGATGATGCATTCTTTTATCCCCAGCACGGTCTTCGACCATCGGGCACGCAGGCTAGCTCTTTCCCTTGTGGATATCTCCCCGTTTGCACTATATCCTCCCACCCACGTCTTTTAACCAATGGGAAAAGCTGTATGTCCTCCGTTGGCACCAAGCGCACTCGTCACTCACCTACTCTCAGGCTATTCAGCCTTCACACAGCTGCGATACCTGTGGCAGAGCCTTCAAGCGCGCGTTTGACATGCGTCGCCATACGCTGGTCCACAACAAAGTGAAGTACGTGTCCAAAGTCGGTACTTCACTGCACGATGCTAACAAGTTATGACAGACGGTTTCCTTGCCCTTACCGTGAGCAAGGGTGTCCGTATGCCACAAATCAAAAGTCCAACCTCAAACCTCATTTGAACGTACAGTAAGTGCGCTATATATATTGGTATACGTCCCTTGCTCACAAGTCTGGTAGTTGGGGCAAACGTCCCTTCAAGTGTCCCGAGGAGGAGTGCAACTTTTGCACGGCAGACCAGGGTTCCCTCTGTCGCCATCGCCAGACTGAACATGATTATCAGCCAAGACCCAATTCTAGGAGCCGTCCTCCTTCTACCCAGAAGGCCTTGAGCAAGACTTCGCGTAAACGGCAAAAGACCTTGCGAAATCCTTCTTCATCTATTTCCAACCCCATGATGGGGGGCAGCAACACCTCTGCAACGCTCAGCACAGACCTTGTTAATGGAAACGCACTCACAGAGGACACGCCTACTCTCGCGGCTGGTATTAGCATGGTGACCGCGCCAGTGGCATCGACGGAAGAGCACTCGTGGCAGCTCGATCCAGAACAATGCAGTCTTTCTTCCTTTGACACGGCTGCACAACCTATCTCATGGACAACTGCAGATAATAGTCTGGTTTACAATTCTTCTTCCGGATCATATGGCATGGATAACGCGTCTGCGTCCTTGTATTGCCTCGATACAACCGCACTCAGAAACCACCTTCGGTCCACGCTTCCGTACCCACTCAACTATGCACCTTCACCAGCCCTCATTTCCCTACCCTCCAGTGCGCGGAAAATTGATGGCGCTGCGGCCAACTCACCTGATTCTTGGATCCTTCCCGCGTGTGAGGCGCAATACCTCAAGGAGGACTCGTCTTTCGCATTCCTCTATGATGGTCATGCGGTGAAAACATCGCTCGATTCCCTTTTCAATGACTGGCATCCCACGTTCGATTCTGCGAATGCAACTGTGGATATCCCTTCTCAATTTCAGGGCATCCACCCTCATGCCCAAGCCAGCAGCTCTGACTCCAACTCCTTGTACGGCACAACCACCAGCATGGCTCACGGCAGCGGAGAGACCACCGGGCTCTATATGTAGTGCACCGCCCAGTCCTTCTTACTCATGTTGCATTTATTCTCATCGGGATCGTTCACACGGAAGACAATTTGTATCAATACCTACGCATGCATACCCTTAACGGCGAGAAGATGCCGCACATTCCACATTTCCACCCACATAGTCCACATCGCGTTTACACTCGGATACGTTAACGTTTATCACATATCTATGCATGCATATGTCATACTTTCTATCTTATCAATTGTGATTGGATTGTTTTAATTCCCAACCAGATGCATTGGAAGGACTTCTGGTCAATGTGTGCGACTCCGGGTCCTGATCAATGCAGCCATCCACGACCTTTTCCTGCCTTCGCTGAGGGGTTTCCGATCGTGTCAAGACGGCCGTCTGAGAGAACAAAAAAAAAGGAGCTGTTGGCCAGTCTTGAGCCGACTGTTACCATCCGTCTAGAGAGAACTGCTGCGCTACTTGAACCCAATCGTCGTGCTCAAGTTGCCAGGTACCAGCATTCTGGAAAGTCCACTGTAGCCATGCACCAGAATTCTTGTCGCATCATGGTTGTCGCAGCGTCCCGCGTATCAGCCATCCGAGTCTGCCAGTGTCCGTCCGAACTCAGTGAGTTTGACTAAACCAAATTTCTTTCTTTCTTTCTTGACTTCTCTCCCAACTCCTATCTGAATCGCCCGGATCGCCGGAGTACACACAATAACTTGCCAACATCAGATTTAGTGGCAGTATACGGGCCGGTTGTTTACAGCTGTTTGTCTTATATCGGGAACGGTAAAAAAAGTGTTGCCGAGGTGTTACCACTAGTCAGCGCCTACTCGGAGCGCTGATTGATCGATAATAGCAGTGAACTATCACTGGCCTCGACGTACAGTTCTCGACTAAAGATGTCTGGAATGGTAAGTAATAACTAGTACGGCTTAGATTTAAGCGGCTGACAGGTGGTCTGGAACGACTGCATCCATTTCTAGCCACTGGTAAGTAGATTCCTTGTCTATATGTCCATCTCACAGACTCTTCGTACTAGCCACCAACCCAGCAAGTGAGTCATTGGTTCTCGACTCCAAGCTTTCGCGGTCTCTCATATATTGTGCTGGTTGAATTCCATCTAGGCTGTGAGTGCTTGTCGACACTCGTTTTCCCAGACTCTCTCAGACCACGACGTGCTTCTTACATTTTATACAGGGAGTATGTGGTCGCCAATTGCTTAGTTTCACTACCGTAACTAAGATTCTATTACGCTTGCCCCCTCCCTTCTAGCGAGTAAGTGACTATATTCCGATTTTTTTTTCAGTCATCTCACACAAACCATTCATGACAATATTATGCTCGTCGTATTCAATCTAGTTCGTGAGTGATCGACGACCTTGCGCCCTCTAAATCTCACAGCTTGTTGCATTTCATCTAGTTCGTGAGTAGTCATCGACACCACGGATTCACAATCGGCTCACACTCAGTCTTTTCGCATATTACACATAGGCTGTAAGTGATCGTGTCAATTCGCCTGTTGACTACTTGCCTACCGCGTACTGTCTAGGATGTAAGTAATGGTCAAACCTGTAATTTCATAAACGTCTCACGAACCACATATCCCATATAGCGAGTGAGTAATCTCAAATTCTGTGGCTCAGTGATTATCTTAGGATCTTCGCATTTCTTCTAGGCTGTGAGTTGTCGTCGAGCTCGCGATATCATACCCGTCTCATAGCCTATGTTGCACTTGTTACATGCGATATAGGCTGTGAGTGATCATCGACGTCGTAGTTTCACAATCGTCTCACAGCGCGTATCGTATTTATCGGAATCCAACCTAGAGAGTGAGTGATCACTGTCAGCAGACTATAGTCATCTCAGAGCATAATCCCGCTTTTACATACTCTAGGTTGTAAGTAATTGATGTGTCTATGGAACCACGGTAGCTTTACCAATATTCTTGCCGTACTATTTAGCGAGTGGGTTGTCATTAGTCACGTTGCATCACTACCGTTTCCTAACTCGTTTTTTTTTCATTTAGACGGTAAGTCATCATCGGTTCCTTGACTCTGTGGTTATTTTACAGACCGTGTACTGTCGCATATAGGAGGTGAGAGACTGTTGACTCCACGTTACATATCTGTCCGTGCTTACCGCCCCTTGTCTACATAGGTCGTGAGTGATGCGAGACTGTTTCTTAGATCTGACCAGTCTTACGGGCTGTACCATATTTGTTTGATTAGAAAGTGAGTAACGTATATTTCAGGTTGTGATCACCATTTCTTACACAGTGTTGCACACTATCTCATCCTCCCCAGAGAGTGAGTAATTTCCGTCTTGGCTTTCGTACTCTCACATGGAAATATGCTGTATTTCTCGCCGACTATGTAGGAGGTCAGTGATCGCCGACCTTGTAGTTTAGCAACTAATCGTTCTCACCATGTTTCTTTCATGCCGCTTAGCTCGTACGTGATTATCTACTTCGTACTTTCGCAGCTGTCTCTCAGTCTACATCGTGCTCTTCACACCCCAGGAAGTGAGTGATTTACCACACAGTACTTTCG
>JBBPTB010000589.1:0-17520 GCA_038093875.1 Boletus tylopilopsis | reverse complement strand
CACAGACTACCGCTCGCAAGGACAGACCATTCAAAATGCCATCGTCGACATCACATCACCACCAACTGGAGGGATCTCACCCTTCAACATCTATGTTGCTTTGTCCAGATGTCGAGGAAGAGATAGTATTTGCTTGTCGAGAGATTTTGACGAAAAGCTTCTAACATCTCATCCAAGCGAATTTCTTCGTCTGGAGGATCAGAGATTGAACGAACTTGATGAATATACGGAGACAAGATGGAAGGAACAAGCGGACGAGAGAATGTTACATAATTAATTCGCACGTGAACAAATTTTGGTTGCAATTCTCCGGTGTGAGTGACCTTGTAAACAAGGTAACTCCAGCGAGTTTCTCGACGGATATCGAAGTATGACTTCGGTTCAACTACATTTCGTCTGTTGGACAAAGTTCACAAACCCGCCACGTCATAGATTAGCTATGTGAACGAACACCAGTTGATCCACATGTAGATGCCACGTGCAGGTTTCTGTGGGCTCGGCATATCTGCTGACGCTCTTCATTCTGGTCCGCCGCAGTCCCTTCGTCATTCGTTGGATCGATGTGGTGGAAAGATATAGCGATCAGAGATCGATCGTGATCGGTGGTTCAACGCGAACGGGAGCACCTGGACGACGGTCAGCCGCGCTTGTGTGGTCAACATTTGCTGCTCCTGCGCTGTCCAAAGGCGCTGACGCCTGGCTCAGCTCCCCGTGCTTGTTCGTATGCATGGAAACGAGCGGCGATTGCGCCTCCGCTGGTTTGTTCGTGTTCACATCATGTCAGGGGCGGTTCAAGCAACCGGCACTAGATTTTCGAGCAGGAGCTCGCTGGAAGAAGCGACTGAATGATGATGCTGTCAGAAGCAAGATAATCAGCGGCAACACGCGTGACAACTCAGCTGAATCGGACTGATGCCACCTCTAATCGTGGGCGAGTGGTCGAGCGCTGGAATCGCATTTCCATAAGATAGTAGATACGGACGGTTCCAAAATTGACGCCCCAGTCCCATCGCTCCCGACTCCGACCGTCTCTGCGGTCGGCCATCCTTGAGTGGTCGGCCAACATTCTTCGTCGGCATGTCTGTACTATATTTCAAACCCAGCTGAAAATTTCACATCACGGGTTATTTTTGTGCCTGACGCCCAAGGAGATGGTTTAGTTCACCTGTCATATGCAACGATTGGTTAATGGCTAGTTTGGCATCCCCACCATCGATGCTGCTTCTTCCAATACGTTTCAACCGACTGGCACACGTTGAGTCAGTTTTGATATTACCCTACTAACCGTGTCCCTCCCATCCAACGGCTGGGTGTGGCATGCACCAATCGCGCGTCGGCAGGCTAACAACGAGCCAAGCGACTCGTTTTTCCTGTGCAACAACCGGCGAAAGCTTCTTGCAACGTACTTTTCACCACCCACACCAAGCGGACCCAGTGGCTCGGCCCACCCACTAACTGCGGTAAAATTGCAGTCTGTGTCCTCCGCGGAACAACGAGCGCAACGGCTTATTTCTCCAGCTAACAGTATTCGTCGGAGCTGAACGCCTCATGTGGCATACCAACCGCCTCCCTCCGTGCAACAATGAGTGCATCAGCTCGGTTGACTCACTTCCAATGTCCATCTATGGCACAATCTTCCATGCAAAACCGAGCTGAACGCCTCGTTTCACCTCCATGACAACGAGGCCAATGGTTCGTTCTACTCATGTAGCAACTGACTTTGTCCATTAACTGCGTCCTTATACAAACCAAACAGTTCGTTTAACCCACTAACCGCATCCCTCCACGAAACAGCGAGGCCATCGAAACAGTGACGATTCGTTTTACCCACACAGCAACTGATTTTGCCCCACTAACATGTCCCGCCATGCAAGAACAAGCACAGCGGTTCATTTCGCTGACTGGCCAAATTCCCAACGACTTGTTATATCCCTCCGTGTGACAACGGGTCCGGTGGCTCATCTTACTTACAATGGCGGTGCCTTTGCGGTTCCTTTGTCTGCAGCATAATTGTTGTATTCTACACTGCCGAATACATTGCTTATGAGTAATGTGATCTGATAGCGGTCTGACAAGTATGAATCTGCGGGCCCAAAAAGTCAAGAAACATCGTACCAATATCTGCCCACCGCCGCTACTGATCCTAGGTCGTTCATCAACATGCAGCGAAACACTCGGCCACCCCACATGCGGAACCTCTCTTATCTGCAATATGTTTTTACCATGCCTGAAGAAAGCATCTGAGCCGTACAGCCAGAGTGTTAGGTTACTGACACTCACCAGTCGTAAGGTCGCGCCCTAATCTGGGAAGGTTAGGCATGGTTACAGCACGTTTGACACAGTATGCGCTGGAACATACCGGTTGAATACAAGAGACTTCTGGCGCTCCTTCATGCATTGCGCTCGTTTAATTTCCTCGACTAGAGAACTCCAGATAGCGTCAACATACAAGAAGTACTGGGTCGATGTTACGCACGGCCAGTGTGGTTTGATTTTGAGGGACCCACATGTGCCATTATGAAGGATATTGGTGAGGGCAAACCGACGAGTGAAGGTGCTTGGCCCTCGCTAACAACGTCGTTATAGGGATGATAATTCCTACCATCGGACGGTTCCCAAGTCAATGCCCAGCCCCCATTCCTCTTTCGGAGTTGGTCGGGTCACAGCCTAGTCAATCGATCCCGTCTCTCGTCCATCCTGCCATGGAGCACCTGACGACGAATACCAACGACTTTGTTCATGGTGATGAACGTCTTATTCCATCGTAATTGTGCCGATGACTGACGCTATCGACTCACTAGCCATTAGCGCCTCTCTATCCCAATCATCCAGTTGAGTCTGGTTGGGCATCCTCAAAGGAAGCAAAGGTGCGTATAGGCTGCCGACTAGGGATGGTTATTCAGAAGGAATGGACGTTGTCAGGGCTTGTCTTTACGTGGGTGAGAGGTTGTCAGGCTACACTCCGAACTGCACCATCTCGGTTGCTTGTGTACGGATCTGTATGCATCCGCCAATAGATTCTACCTACATGTCATCTAGCGATGAAACCAGCCACCTTGATGCTATAATGTAAGCTGTGACAGATTGAATGGGAACGATAACTTCAACGATGAGAAAAAAAAAATCGGGAACATACTTGAGGACTGCTCGTTCGAGGTTCCTGCAACTCCACCACTGTCAAAGGGGCCTGGAGGTCGCATCATCATTCCCATGTAACTTTCCTCATGCATAGCCCTGTCAAAGGGGGTGGTGGGCGAAGTTCAGATGGATTGTGTGAGGTTGGCGACGCGTCGTGAGTGGGTGCAAGTTTGTCACTGTTTGTCACTAGACTCAGAAAGTGTGGCACAAAACCGCACAGTGCAGTAAGCAGGTACATTGTAGAGAGAGCAGGCTAGTAACGCACTGCCTTATCATTCTTTGCACCTGGAATACACGAAGGTCACAAACCGACGAGACACGTCTCTCTACACGCATTGATTTTAGTATGTTGCACAACCACGATCACCTGGCGGCGGTCCACACAAGTACGACCGTGACAAAGCCGCGTAAGTCCACATCGGAGTTTGTACAACAAATAATCAACTTCACGAGACGGACATGTCCACACTGGCACGTGGGTGTTCCACAAACTGCACAGGATACCTGCCCCCCTTCCTTTCATCAGGCCCTACCTCTCAGCCCAAATCCACTTCCACGGCCGAGGTGCTACAAGTCCCTCGGGCACTTTCAAACTTACCTTGACTGAGAAATGAAGGACGCTGGGTGGGTGTCATGCCCGTTGGCGAATTCCTCGACGAGTATCTCCCTTCCATTGAAGAACCATTACCACATCTCCCCGACAATCCATTCGAGAATGTCCCACAAGACAAGGAGGGAAGCAAACTCCTCGATCACTTCGTGAGTGTGGGATTCTCTCCATGATGCTGTATAACGACAAGCTTGTCGTGTAGATCACCGTCATCAAAGGATGGACGCCTCACCTCGACGTTGTCAACACAAGCACCAAGAGCGTTATTCTCGACAAGTCCAACATCAAGACTGACGTCTCGATCTATGGTCGGGTCCGGGGTGTGGCACCGCCGGACAAGACAGATTTCGCGCAAATGGAATTCTGGATAGCGTTCAACTCGACCAAGGATGACGTACCCTTCAGGATCCTCCGAGCAACGACGACGAAGAGCGTCGTAGGTTCATAGTAGAGTAGCATACGTACCTCCACACATGATATCGCTGTCAAGGTCTGTTAGCTACCGATTGCCAAAGCGCAAATAGAAAACGTACTATTTCGCAAGGTTTGCCTGCTCCTCTCTTGAGTATGGATCCTTGAAGCTTGTCAAGAAAATCAGGCGGATGGTACACCGACACGCACACCCCCACTCACCACTCCGTTTCCATGCGTCAACAAGTCATTGGGTCGGTCCGGATCAGGCTGTGTCCTTGGTGGAACTCGCGCCGTTCAATTTTGAGCAGTACATCATCTGGCCCATCGACGGTCCAGCAAGTGCACGACATGGAGCCATGACATGTCTTGTGCTCTTGTTGGGGGTGGCCTTTGAGCAAGGTGTGAATCCTAGATAGTCTTGAAAGTTAGTATCAATGCCGGCACTTCCAAGTGTAGGGACATGACGTGAGTCAGCATTCGGCTTATGCCGAACGCACGCGAGGCTCTTGATGGAACCGCTCATACTCCAGTGCTGGGTGCGTGGTGATGACGTTGGCCAAATCTTTCCTGTCCGGATTTCAAGGACAGAGACCATTAGGTTCCTCAAAGAAGCCATAAAGAACAAGAATCCCGTCGCCTTTCAAAATGCAGACGCGAAGGATCTCCAACTCCACAGCATCCCATTCCCCAACACTATTGAATACCTTCAGCATGAACTCGAGACACGGACATTGAATCGCCTTGCTCCACAGAACAAAGTATCCAACTACTTTCCCGAGTCTAATCATATGGAATGGCTCATCATCATCGATGTCTCCAGTTCTGGTGGGCATGCATTGTGGCATTCCCTTGTGACATGTTCTCTAACGCCGAGTTCTGCATCAGCTACAATTCAACCTCCTGCCCCCATCGCAGACATGAGCCTTAACTGTTGGATACGCGGTACTAGTATCGACCTCATCTTTCCTGTCGAGATTTCAAAAAAAAAAACCGTTGGATTCCTCAAAAAAACTATCAAGAATGAGAAACCCGTGGACTTTCAAGGTGTAGATGCGAACAATCTCGCTCTCTATAAAGTTTGCGTGCCATGGAACGATGACCTTTCCCGGAACCTTGCGAGCCTGGTGCTCGGACAAACCCTTCCCCCATTGGAAATCATGTCTTGCATTTTCTCCGATCCTCTTCAAAAACACATTCATGTAGTTGTCGAAGCACCTCTTTCTGGTGTAGTTTCATTGTCTTGGGTTGTGGCCATCACAACTAATTCTCCGTCAGGTGTCCGTACAGCCCCGCAGCCAGCGGAAGAAGACATGATCACTCGGCTCATTCGCTGTGAGACCTTCGTCCCTGTCTTTTTTGTGACAGCGAACCATTAACCCATGTTGTCCGGATAGCATTCAAGCTTGCCACCACCATTAACTCAAAGAGTCTGACTCCTTCCCAAGCTGCAAAGTCGAAAGGGTATTTAAAAGTTCAGTCTGGCGAGCAGAGGATATTCGATTGTCGCTGTGCCAAGGACAATCCTGTCAACACAGTCGCGCCTCCCATCCAGCTGTTCAACCCGGCATTCGCATTTTTCTCCAGTAAAGCGTTTGATCCAGAATACCACGTACCCGATGATGTCGTGCGCAATGTCTGGAATCTCGCGGCTCAGTTCGCTCTAATTTACGATAAGGAGGATGATCGCCGAAGTTCTCTCCGATCATCTCTGGTGAATGTCATCGGTTACCCTCTCCTCAGTCTCAACAACACGGACAAGACCAGCCCGGATCTCGTGGCGACGGGTAAATGCGGAAAGTTGCAAACATTCCTGGTTGTTGCTGAGGACAAGAACGAGTTTGGTGACGGAGGGTCGGACCCCTCAGTACAAGCTGCATTCTCGTTTCAGCGTATATGCTGTCAAGAGGAGGTGATGTCATCCACCATCCATTCCCCACTCTTTCGCTGATGCCTTTGTCGCATAGAACGCAGAAATTCGCCTGAGATGCTGCTGTCCTACTTTCATGATAGCGCACGCTGGACCATGGCTTGCGATTATGGGTGGTGTTATTACTGGACGTTGCATCGTCCAACGGCTTACTGACTTTCTCTGGATCCCTGTCCACTCTACCCATGATGACAACCAATTCCTCCGGATCGCGCGCGTCTTGTATGCACTCAGAAAGTCAATCGAGCACTTGGATTCATGGTACCAAGATACCATCATGAACGTAGTACCTTTCGACGAATCATCGCTTCATGTTTCCCACCCTCGGTTCTTCCCATCCCCCAACACATACCGAGACGGTGACAGCTTGGTCCGATTTGCATATCTCGCACCGCTCGAGCACGACGTTTCCTGCGTGACGTATCGAGCAAAGACCCTCGTGGACAATCCAAAAGAAATTGTCGTCAAGTTCGTCACCTCATATGGTGCAGACGCTCACCGCCACATGGCGCTCGCTGACCATGCGCCGAAACTTCTCTATTATGGGCGGATCGACGTGGAGCCAGGCATGCCATTGTATGGCGAACTGCGAATGGTCGTGATGGAATATGTGGATGGCCTGACGCTGGACAAGGCATTGGCGCTACCCAGGGTTCCAGGAAGCCTTGGATCTGACCTTCGAGAGGCGTTCAAGCACCTTCACAAAGCTGGCTACGTGTTTGGCGATCTTCGACAGCCCAACGTGATGCTCAGGTGCGACGGCAAGGTTCAGCTGATCGACTTTGACTGGGCTGGCACGGACAGTGAGGTCGAGTACCCGGTTGCAATTTCAAGCTCTGTTGCCTGGCCAACAGGCGCACAAGGGCTTGCCCCTATTCGCAAGAAACACGATGATGTAATGTTAGACGCATTGCTAAAGTCAATCTATCCCGAGCAAGACCCTATTCATGATCTAGAGGCTTAGCTACTAATTAGCATTTACACTCTTTGTTTGCGGCTCGACCACTGTGCACATGTGACATTAGCCTTGTAGACGTAGGAGTGTAGTGGCTGGGGAACAATCAAAGACCGACTTTGAATGCACCTTCTTGTTCCCTAGTCCACAATTATACCCATCTCAGTCCATCCACTTGTGTACTATTATTCATTGGAGAGCTCGCTGGAGCCGATGACTGAACTTGTTCTTGACCTCAAGACCGTTGCACAGTTCCAGGTTCTGGAACTTACCACCCCTGCAAACACATGTTTGTCGACCCAGGTTTCATCCTTGGTGACACCCTAGGCGAAGGATTGGCATGTCTTGGAAATGGGCCGAGCATACTAAGCGCACTGCTCCTTGACATCGGATGTTGTGTTCCTTGCCACACAAGTCATCGCGACCGATCTCAATCAAGGTCAGTGAGGCGGCTGCACTCCCCGCGTATTCTGACGTTTGCGCTTCCACTTGTCCAGATCTCTGGGACCTTGATCATGCGCTCTTCCACTCCACGCCGACTCTCCCAACAACGTTCATGGCAGGGGACGCCCTCAACCTTGTGTTTCCCTCACCCTTCGTGTCCTGTGGCAAGGTGTCCGCTGTCTGGGTCGCCCCGCTCTTCCACGTCAAATAACTCCCAAGGACGACATATGTACGAGTTAACGATAAATTATCGCCCTCTTTTCCCTTCTTTTCATTTATGAAGGGTCCTCCCGCTTCTCGATTATGCCCTGTGCCTAGGGCAAGGCTATAGATAACCCTTCAATGGCAACTCGGGCCCAAGGGAGCAGCCGGAAGGCTAGTGCCTTTACTGCAAAAAAGGGGGGGCCAGATAAGCCTGCTGCCGACACCGCGGTGGGATATAAAGATTAGACCCCTGTCTCTGCAAGACCCAACGACATCATCCGTGCAGTGTCCCTCCCATTGTTGGCGCTCTCGCATACTCCAAACGGTACAGTCCCCTCGTTTGCCTGGTCGCACACGCCTTACAACATATAGCCCAGGTACTCGATCTTGACAGTCTCTGATATTTCCCCCCGATGGCCGGTGCCGGTGAAGATGTGAGCAGCGTCACAGTTTCTGTCATTAATCCTGACGAACTACGTTTCGACTGGTGTCATCGCAGTTCAAATGGGTCCGTGCAGACATGATAGACCTCGAGGCCGTCTCGTACGGTCGTAAAAAATAAAAAAGCTGCAGGTTCAAGGAGGCATATTCAAAGGCACTTCCTCGGACAATGTCGTCCTCCTTCCGCTCCAGTACTATCTCTCTCTTGATACATTGCGAACACGACTCGAAGATCCGGACCTTCGCCAGAGCGATTATGAAGCGCTGCAGAAGAACAAGTCCGCAACGCCTTTCAAGCTATGGGGTAATTTTGGATCTCCGGTGGGCATCCCGAATAATTTGATCTTTTACAATTCGAGGAATCCGGACCTGCCCTATAGCGAGGAGCTTGACGCGAGACAGCTGCAAAATTGGGAGAAAATGGCGAATGGCCTTGGCGGCAAGACTGCGGCTACTGGCAACCCATTGTATCTCCGCTTCTTGCTGAGACCCTCTGATGCCCTCAAGGCCAAGACGGGATGGCTGTACTGCTCGCCTCTCGATCCGCCCGCCTTTGGCGTTGACAAGGCCAAACTCGAGGCTGTTATCAAAGCCAAGACGGGCAAGTTCGATGGTTGGCCTGACCCCGTTGTCGTCGATTTCAAGACCGCACGGGATACTCTGAAGCTGAAGCTCGTCGGGCGAAATTTCCTGCAGTTCTACTTTACGTGGATGAAGGCTGAAGACTATAAAGAAGTATGGAGCTCGAAGCCGTACGAGGTGACTGAGCTGTTGCACAAGCTCCCTGAGGAGAAGGACAGCGAGCCGTACGTAAACGTTGACACAAAGATATTGAAGAAGGACAGGGCAGGACCGTCAGTCGACGGGGTGGCTATATCTGTTGTCGACGCCCCGCCAAGGCACGGGGGCACTGACACGATCATGGGCCAAAGTGCCACAGCCGTAAGTCAACTGTCAGTGGTTGCTGCGCGATTCACTGATCATTATCCAGGTCGCCAAAGAACTTTGGGGAGATACATTTATCACGTCTGGAATGGGTGGCAAGGTGAAAGTCGAGGTATGTATGGCGTGCCATAAGTGAGGAATGATGTTGATCCAATTGTTGGTAGTGGTTGCATAGGGTGGCTTACTCCTTTCTTGGAAACCCAGCGAATACCTTCCCGAACCTCGTTTTCGGCGCTTGGGAGTGCAACACCGACATGTGTCGTGCAGAGAATTTGATCAGAAATCTAGGTGCAAAGGTTAAAAACAAGGGAAAACTGACGACGACCAGTAAATCTGGCAAATTCTCCCGCCCCGATATGCTAGGAAAAGACATGGATGTGACTATCCCGACCTGGGCACCGGCATATTGTGAGTTTCCACAAATTTCTCAGGTGAAGAAATCTGACATGGACAACAGCCTGGCTTTGTTTCAACCTCGAGTATCAGTACCAGATGGATGCGACCGGCCCACTGGTTAGCGATCTCACTCGTCCCTTCGACACAATTTGACAACCCTCGCCAGGGAGCTTTCGTAGAGAAAATTAACTTTGATCCATGGTCCATTTATACTCCTCTTAGCATGGAACCTCGACTCGACACCTATATCCTCGAGGATCTAACCTCCGGGAGGAGTACGACCCGCGTGGTGTCAACCAATGGATTTATGGTTCCGAGTCTTATGGCAAGCCCTCAGCCCCTTCCAAATATCCCTCCTCCAGCACTTGCGTGGAATGCTGCGATCAATGGGCTTCCCTCTGTGGAACTTCCGGATATTGTTATCAAAAGTCCTACAATTGGCCAGCTCGCTGACGAGCCAACTGTTCACCACCCTTCGCGTTCCAAACACTCCATTCCGAGTGGCAGCCCTGTCCCCCAGAGTGGCTTTGTCCTTGAGGGAGAGGTAGATCTTTTTGAGACCGCCGTCGTCGGCAATCTGGAGAAGTGGTATGGACCTCCGCCGGAAGATGTCGTCATCGGAATTGACCCCCCATCCATCGAGCGAGTCAGCATTCCAGGGGATTTCCATTTATCTCAGCTCATTCCGCTCCTTGACGGTACAGCGTTCGACAATATCATCTTCCGCAATATCTCGATCTACCATCAAAACTATGCCTTCGACAAGACCAAGTCCATTGGATGGCATTTCAATGCTGACTGGGTCATCGATCAGTCGTGTGATTTGCTCTACGACATCCTCAGGATAGTGCTTCAAATCAATAAGCCGATCCTTGGGATTCATGCTTCATTCGGGGCATCGCAGAAATGGTCTGCTCCGCTTGACTTGCAGGGCTTCATCCTTGACGGCTTTTTCTCCGACCTGACGCTGTCCCCTTGCTCGGGTTTGACACTCACGACGATTGGTGTTCGATTGCTTGGGATCCAAGGATTCTCGCTCACGCCAGAGCCCCGCTCGACGCTCTCTTTCGGCTTCGGCATTTTTGGCACGATGGAGTTGGGCGTTCCGGGATCTGTCATGCCATTGAATCTAGATTATGAGATCGGACTGGTTGGAAAAAGCGTGAATCTTCGTGCAGAAATATCTGGTTCGATTTGGGAAGACGCGTTGGGAGTCCAGGGGCTACTGGTAAGTCGCATCCAAGAACGCCCAGTGTATTCGGTATTGATACAACGGACAACAGCTCGAGGATGTGGTATTTGGGACATCCTTCTCTGCATCTTCTCCATTGAAAACGTTTTCATTCGATGTCTCTGCCGCGTTCTCGTATCTAGGTTCGGTGGCGTACCTCCAGGGCTCTTATGCTGCCGGCGGTCACTTTTCGTTCACGGCAGAGCTCGACAACTTTGGCATTGACGAACTTAATGACTTTTTCTATGCACTATTCGGCGACTTTGTGACGCTCCCAGACTTTGACGTGCACATTGGATCTGCTGTTGTATCCATTGCGTCGGGACAAGGTCTTTCCATTTCTCTTCTCGACGTCACGATCGAGGGATATACAGCCGCGTCTGTCGAAGTGACCTTGTCGTCCTCAGGGGTTTCGTTGTCTGGTGCGTTGTCAAGCAGCGCTATTACGTTTGGAGACGTGGAGCTGCGTGAGGCCTTGATCAAGGTCGCGTTCTGGACGACGGACAAGAAGAAGAAGGTTGACTTGATGCTCGGCGGGAAGCTAAAGGTGGACTTCCTTAACCTCGAGATCGGAGCTGCGGTGCACCTGTATCCCGGCCAGGGTGAAGCCGAATGGGCGGTCATAGCAGAGTTGAGTGCACCAACGCAACCCTTTGCGATCTCGGATGTTGTTCCTGAGATTGAGGGCACGCTTGTCGACTTTTCGTTGCAAAATGCCGTCGTCATCGCGGCGTCGCAGGACGATCCGTTGATCAGTCAATCATTCCCGGGTTATCCTGTGAAGAAGGGTGCGCCAGCCTTGCTCTATTGGAGTCAATGCTCCGCTAATGATCACTTTCAGGTGTTCAAGTGTTCGCAGTCATCGAACGTATTCCAGCACTCGACGATCTGTTGCGCGAAAAAGTAAACGGTTTGGTGTTCAACGCTGGCTGGTCGAAAGCGTCTGGGTTCAACCTCATGATATCTTTACCGGCGGAATATTCTATAGATCTCGGCAACGGGATCAAGACAAATCCAATTACCCTCGGCATTCAAACCAGTCCAGATATTGAGCTCGCGATCACGGCTGGGATAACAGTACCAGTGAAGGACTCCACGCCACTGGGTTTCAGCCTTGTGCTTGCCGCGAATATAACTGGAGCAAGCGCATCTGCGCAAATGCAGGGCTGGTGGGTCGAGCCGTTTGGGGTGGATAACTTGAAGATCGGACCCGAAGTGACACTCAAGATCGAGATCATACACGCAACATTTGTCGATACCGGTGTACCCAGGCACGCCTGCTCCACTCGTCTGTATTTCTATCGCAGCTTACATTGACGAAGTGGGTTTGGCGTCTCGGGTGGACTTATGATTGGTAGCATCAAGGCATTCCTGGCGTTGGATATCAATGAGGACCCGAGGCGTGCGTACAACCGTTTGTCCAAAAAAACGAGTTACTGATGTTTACAAAGGGCAATTATTGTACGGAGAGGTAGAGAAGCTCGACATATCGGATGTGGTGGGGTTTGCGGGCACCCTGGTCCAACAGGACATTCCCAAGATTCCCGACAACCTGCTCAGGTTCGAGGAGCTGAAAGTCTACATTTGCCCATTTGGGGTCGTGCTCGGGAAGACGGTGTATCCTCAAGGGTTCTCGTTCAAAGCGGACTTGCTGGTCTTTGAGAAACGGGCCAACATTGAATGCAGTACGTATAATATTTGCAAGTGGGCTTGGGCGAGAAATTGACTACTATCACAGCGATCGACAAAGCGCAGACGTCGGTCGATATCGTCGGGGGTATCGACAACTTTGAACTCGGACCGTTGACGGTTCGTGGTTCCAAGGGTCCCCGTGCGACGCTCGAGTGCCATGTCGGCGTCTTCAAGCAACAACTTATCATTGATGGTATTGTCAGTATTTTCGACGCGCAGGTGCAGACCTACATCAATGTTCAGTTCTTGCCTGAGCCGAAGTTCAAGTTCTATTTGTAAGTAATTCACGCTTGTTTCGTAGGACGTCGATCACTGAACTATTCTTGCCATGGGCAGGTTGCTGCAGTGGGCCGACATCTTCATGTTCAAGCTCGACGCTGAACTGCTCGGATCCATCTACGACAGACTCTCCGAAGCAGACTTCTCGTTCTATTCCGAGCTTGAGAACGATATTCTCGAGTACGTCGCGCAGCAAATCATCGAACAGTTCGAAGCGGCCAAGGTTGCTGCCACCGAAGGCCTCGAAGCGGCACAAGAGAAAGTGGACGAGGCAAAGAAGGAGTGGGAGGACGCGATTGCGGATGCCCAGGCCAAGCTTGACGAGGCGCAGAAGACATGGGAGTCGTACGAGCGGGACATCCGGAGCTCCAGCCAATTGGTTATCGATAACTACCTTTCGGAAATCACTCGACTGGAGGGCAAGATAGACACTGCGTGCAAGGCTTATGAAAGCGCACTGGATGATGCAGAAAGGGCGGTGAACCAAGCCAATCAAAGCCGTGCATCCGCTTTAGAGTCTGCTCGGCGTGATGTCGAGGACGCCAAACAGGCCATGAACAGCGCGATCAACAAAGCACAGCGAGCGCTCGATGACGCAAATGGGGTACTGTCTAGAGCATTTGGTGACGCTCAACGAGACATCAATGAGGCTCAGCGGAAGGTCGACGGCATCCAGAATGAGATCAACGATACAAAGAAGACCATTCAGGAATACGAGGACGCATCGGGGTGGGAATTTTGGAAAAAGGCTGCGATCCCTGGTCTCTGGGCTTGGGTTGGGACGTTGGAGGCATCCAAGGCTGTTGCGACTGCTGCCTTGAATCTTGCTCGTGCCGTCTTGACAGGGACAGAATATCTTACCAAGGAAGGTGCTGTTAAGACCGCCGAGAAGGCTTTGGACCTCGCTAGGTCAACGGGGGAGGACGCACTTTCCAAAGCGCAGAAAGCACTAGATGTGGTTGATGAAAAGTCCAAAGCTGTCGTTGACACAGCTGAAGCCACCCTGAAGAAAGTCAAGCAGGGAGTCAAGTATTCCGCTTTCAAGCTGGCCAAGGAAGCTCTTGAGAAATTCAAGCAGGCAAATGAAGCTCTGTACAAGGCGGCAATGGCGGCAATCGAAGACTTGATGGACAGCGCCGAATTTATCGCTTTCAATACGGCAAAAGCAGGCCTTGAGATGGCAGAAGCATCAACCGATATGCTCGACGCTGCAGAGGAAGCATTGGCTCTAGCGGAGAAGGCCACACAAGCGGCATTGTCGATCCTGGAGGAAGTAGTCAAGTTTGCTACAGAAGCTGTCGACATCAACACTATCATCCTTTCAGGTACTCTCTGCGGCGTTCTTGGCATTGGTGGCAGCACTGCTCAGCCTCTGAAGGCCGTCGTCAAGGGACAGGTTGTGGGCAAGTCGTTTGATATCGAAGCCGAGTTTGATCCCAGAGAGCCGGTGGAGTTTATTACTGCCCTTTTCAAGCAGTAAGTCGTCGATTCTCTCTGGCTTACCACCCGCATGCTGAGCGATCTTTTCAAAGGCTATGGGATTTGGTTTCCAGCACGTTCACGCCTGACACGTTGGCGGCTGCTGCTGAGGAACATTACGTTGTGAAGAGGGCAGCGATGGCCATGGATGTCGCGACTCAGCCTGGGGCGTTCCTGGCTGCGAACAGCCGATTCCTCCAAGAGCGACCCGACGTTCTCAAGAGGCTCATAGACGATTCTGCGTTGACCCGTGCTGATATACCGCATGGGCCGTTTAGTGGCAGACCGATGGTATCGTCTGTGGTGGTGGCAAGAAAGGCGTTGGTGTTGATGCAGGAAGAGAGAGGGATGTCGATCTTGAAAGATCTCGATGGAATGCGAGGAATGAGGGGTGGGCATGGCGTTCATTTCTAGTCAGTACAGTTGTAGGTACTCGTAACTGGTTGCTGCTTTTTACCAGGTCATATGAAGGCCGTCAGAACTTTTGCCTCGCCACTTTGATCCCACCGTACATGATTCGGGTCTCCGTCTCGGATGGATCGGAGTGTCCATGACAGAATTTTTGTGATTCGTACATGGGACCAAGGGGCGGTTGTGAGATGGGAGACGGCCAAGTCATGGTGGGCCCATTTCCCATTGACCAGGGAAGGTGATGGTTGAACGTGTGCAAACAATACTTGCATCCATGTAAACGTACCTCATGGACCGTTCTCGTTCTCGTGCACGCCATGATGAAAGTGACAAGCGTCCAGGAGACGCTGTGTTGATCGACGGAGTAGAGGAGCATCAAAGATTGGAACAGTTTGAGGAGGGGGTGGTGGTGGGCGTCACGCTCGTTGTCTCTGAGGGCGAGGTTTTAACTCCCTGCAGAGCTCGAGGAGCTCAACGTGTCGCTGTGGGGAGTGCATCGTCAGCGTGCCGTTGTTTGTAACAGCGTGGGTGTGTGGGTGACCCACATGTGGACGCACCGTGACGGTGAAGGCGGCCAGGGAATGGGAGACCGTTCACGTGGGTCAGCCCAGCGAGTGACTCGGTCCCTGTGATGAGGGTGGCGGGCGCGGTCCTGCCCGAGTTGATGATGGGCTTGCCCAACGGTGCGGGTGCCATCGTTAGTACGGTCCTCGTCGATGGACTGGGCTCTGGGCGGGTTGGGTGAGTGTTTGGGGTTCGGATGGGGAACACCTCACCGAAACTGGACGTAGCAGTGCGAGGTAATGCTGTGGAATGAAGACGCATCCTGGTCTGCATGTCAGGCCATTGGATGGAGGGGGTGGTTGAGGGGAGTAGACGACGTCGAAGCAGCCCGTGTACATTATGGAGCAGACGAGTAGGAAGAGGTGGGGAGGTGCACGGTGAGCATGGCTGGGATGCTCAGTGGGCCAGATGTACCCTGGTCCCTGCCAGTCGACTACGCTCCGTTGGGGCTATGGATGCCAGGTGGCAACGTTGCTGGTGCAGCCTGACGAGTCAGGGACAAGGCGTGGTTGGCGTTGGGACTTGGGTGGACGCATGGAATGGATACGGGAAACAGAGGCCGAGCGTAGAAGGAGGTGGCGGGATCTGCTGGTGGTGTGAGTCCCGGTAGGTCAGTCGAGTGGAGTGGAAAGGGAGGCGAGCGGGCGCCGGGGAGGCAAGTGATCGGTGACCGATCGATCGATCAACAGTGGTGGACATGGACCGATGGCTATGCCTCTTTTTCACACGACATGGCCGCGTCAGAGCGTGACATGACGGTCACATGGGTTCGGACTCCTCGTACTCCAGCAGCCTAAGGCTAGTCTTGGCCATGGAGCCTCACTCATCATATTCCTCTCGGTGATTTGCCGCTCCACTCCAACGCTAACCTCGCTGAAAATTGTTTCTAGGGAGACCTGGCCGCGAAATTTCCAATTCCACTGCAACGTCTCCTAGTCAGACTCTTCTGGAGGATCTCTTCAATTTGATACATCAGCTCGTGCGTTCTAATGGATCAACGTCTTCAAGGATATCGATGGTTCATGATCAGTTCATCCGTCTTTCGAGTTGCCGAAACTCTGTCACAACATTTCAAGGTACGCTACGCCTCCTGCAGGCTTTGATCTGACACTGAATAACTTGAGCAGTACACCAACACCAGTGTGTGTCTCACACTGCGTATACGGCGGTGACAACCTTCCATAGATTCCATCCCATAGTCTCTCCCATGGGCAAAGTCCGAACTGTGAAAACGTGGCAATCCGTGGCGCTGATTTTGGGGGATGGTACTCTTCACAACATCGTTCTTCTTCGTGATGACTCAACGTTTTGCTAGTGTCCGTGATATCGCACACCTTGGTGCGGAATCCAGAATTACGCAGTCCCAAAAAGGACAAAAAGATCCCACTTGGAAGTGGGGTGAGTTCTGTGGTGATGTCCGCCAATGATACATCAGCACGTGCCAGCTTCTGTCAGCGTGTTCTATTGTTCTTCCGCTGAGCTGACAGTACGGAGATAGGCATGGGATTTCAACTCCAATTATGATACATGGCCTTGTCAACCTTTTCAAAGTCAACGATCTGTCCTTCGAGTTGCCGCTATCACGGAGACAGTGGCATCCCAAGGTATGCCAAACCTCTTACACGCATTGATCTGAGGCCAACAAGGTCCACCAAGTGCTTATATGGGGTGACGGTCTTCCGTGAAATCCGTGCCAAAAAATATCACCCTCATTTCATTTCCTCATTCGTCCACTTCTTGACCATGCCCTGTGCTGCAGGGCAAGGGTATGGATAGCTCATGTCCAAGGGAACACTCAGCAGATCGGCACCTATGCGGCAAAAAAACACAAGGCTAGATAAGGGTATTGCTGTTGACACCGCGGTGCGATATAAAGCGTGGACCCCGTCTCTGCACGACTCAGCGACCTCGTCACCCATGCAGTTTCGCTCCCACTATTGGCGCCTTCGCATACTCCAAACCGTACAGTCCCTTGTTTACGTTGTGTGCATTGTGCATCTTATGACATATAACCCAGATATTTGGTCTCGACAGTCTCTGTCTTTTACCCCGATGGCGGACGCCACTGACGAGGTGAGCGACATCACCCTTTCTCTCGCTTGTGCTAACAACGAACTACATTTTGACGGGCGTAGTCAGCTTTCAAATTCATCGTTGTAGACGAAAAGATAGAGCTCGAGTACGTCTCATACCATGGTAGCAAGAGATCAAAGCTCGAGGTTTCGGGAGGCATATACGAAGCCACTTCCTCTGTCCAAGGCGAGCGTACAGAGCATTGGAACAGAATCGTCTCCATAGAGGTGGAAGGATTCCAGTGCTTTCTCACTCTGCATGCATTGCAGGAGCGACTCAAAGATTGGGTGCGTCGTGAGGCTGATTTTAACGCTCGA
>JBBPTB010000588.1:0-17529 GCA_038093875.1 Boletus tylopilopsis | reverse complement strand
GACCTCCAGAAGGTCCATTCACCATAATGTGTCTCTGTTGCGACAACGGATATTTCAGTGATAAGGACGCATAAGGACGCACAAATCGATGCCCGGACTAACCTGCCGGCGATGCTGAGCGCCTTCAACAAACAGGACACCTATTGGGTTGAATAAGCAAATGAAAGCAGGTGAGATCATTACGCACCCTCGTCAAGAATCTGCGATAAGATATATCGGACCTGTGGCGGCTTTTGGTAGTTATTACTGTGGGTGAGAACATGGTTGACAGCCCGCATGTCCATGGTGAGCAGCTGGTCACTCTAGAGATAACCGGTTTAGTATCGTAGACGAGGTTCTTTGAAGGACATAGTACATTAAACAAGCTCTTGTATTTGAGTGTATTTCCGTACAGTTTTACCCATTCTTCTTGGAGCTCGTTGTTCTCCTAGAAATAGGCGGAAAATGTGATTCATGGAGACAGAATTGGCGAGTGTGACGCACAGCATTCCAAATATCTCGCATATTGCCATAAATCCAGCTTGTTCTCCTGGGTCCCCGCAGATGGCGAATAGGAGAGTTGAGTTGATGATACACAAACTTGAAGAGCGCCCAGAGTACAAATGCGATCACAGGAGTAAATATGGTGAGCAACAGCTTTCCGACTGGGTTCATGTTGTCTGAATCAAATTGGGGATGGAGAAAACTGCGCACAGAAATAGGCGCGAGTCTGCGGAACCTACCTTTATAACGACGATTTGAAACGTTGTGCTCATCCAGAGTGCAAATTGCTTGACATCTTACGGCCGCGGTCGTACACTGGCAGTGTTTGCAGTGCCACCAGTGGAAAGCTGTTGGAAACGATCTGTAAGCGGTAAGTCGTCAGACAGATCTGACAGACCTGACTATCTTGCCATGGACATTTGTGGGAAAAAAATCGAGATGAACGAGTGGAAAAAGAACTGGGATCCTTCGTATTTTATTCCTCCATGTCAGATGGGTGTGTTTTTCTCGTCAGCTTTTATATTTTCGCCCATGTTTGGCAATATGTTGTGGTACGTGCCGAGCAGTCTGTTTGTCCTCGATCGATCTCTGTTGACTGTCGACCTTCCGTTTCAGCGTGTCAAGTCCTTTGTGTTGTGCTGTCACTGAGTGTCGTGCACATGCAACGTGGCTGTTCGGTTTGGATCTCCGTGTCAGTCACTACAGTAGTCATCCGACTGATCGCCCCGGTGTCGTGCTGTCTTGATTTTTGTTTCATTCAATAATAATGTTCATGCGGTGAGGCGTCTTTTGGTTCGTCGGTCGCTTTCATCGTGCTTCTTGGCATGCATGTCGTTGCCGATCAGTTACCTTTTGGCTGCTAGTCGTGACTGTACCATTTCGACTAATTCGTCATCACGTGACTTTCTGAAAAATCTCGAAATCCCAAAACTTGAGAAAAAAATCCGATGGGTACTGCGCTCAGTAGTCAAGGTCCCATCTCGGTGGTGTCTGGGTCCGTCTGGCCTCAGTTGCAATGTGTCAATAGTTGGCCTCCAAGTTGTCGTGTTGCTTGGTGGTTGACGG
Organism: Boletus tylopilopsis; assembly: GCA_038093875.1. Taxonomy (NCBI): domain Eukaryota; kingdom Fungi; phylum Basidiomycota; class Agaricomycetes; order Boletales; family Boletaceae; genus Boletus; species Boletus tylopilopsis. Next base: position 15,981 of record JBBPTB010000588.1, on the reverse strand, counting down.
TTGAGTTGTCATGGCCGTGATGTGTTCGTGTTGTGCTTTGTCAAGCTCTCATCTCAGTTCCTGTTCAACCGCGTGTTCTGACTCGGTTCATTCAGGTTCATGCTCCGTGTGGATATGCTGTCGGTGTTTGCTGCCATCACAGGTTTCTGCTTAGTAACCTCTGGTGCGTTCATCGCTGTTGAGCCGTCCGTGTGTTGAACTCCGAGTCATTCTCCCGTAGACAGCCAATCCAACCATGCCAGTCAAGGGCTACCAACTCGGATAGCCATGTCCTATGTGTCTCGGGTGCCCGTGTGTCATCCTTTATGGCCTCATGTTTTGTACTAATAACAGCTCAGTTTATGCCGTTGCGAAGCAAGGCATGTCTTGTAGACCATGTAAGAAAGTGGCGTCACTGGTGTGAGTCCAAGAGTCTCAACCACTGACAGCATGGCCAGTGGAGCAGTGCGGGGCCAGCCATTATCGTAACGATTTTGTAGTACATAATTGATTGTTGAGTTGATGCAAAGGCCTTGAAGACTCTACAGAGAGTGTGTTCAGTTGGTAGCTTGCTGCAAAACCACGCCATTATTGCATACACCTCTTTAGTACTAACCCATAAACTTCTGGACTGGTAGAGGGAGTCAGCCGTTGGGGGTTCAGACGAATCGCTTAAATTACATAATGCTATACTTATGTATTCGAGTTCCCGTCGTCTCACTTGCACTGATTTCGACCAGCAAGGTAGTCTCTGAAGGTCTTCCAGCCTTTGTCAAAGTCATTCGACCGTTAGCGAAGCCACAGTGTGTGAGGGCTTGATTTCTCCGAGATGCAACGTAAATCGTGGCAGTGAAGCAACGGTTAGTGACGAGTATTACCCTGGCCCGATCCGAAGAACATTTCAGCCTCTCAATCGGGCCGAGTGTGCACAAGGCGAGCCATTTGCGTTTCCTCGAAGCAGTCACTCCGGCTTTTTTTGTCGAACTGCGAGGGATGCACCAGACTCACCAGCAGCCTCCCAAACTAAGCTATTGAGAGATCTTTTCCATGCCAGTCCAGGTCGAAATGTACAACCAACGATGTTGATTCATATCGCTTCGCTTCAGACAAGATGCAGCGATGAGCATGAGTATACACGACATTGGCGCATCTGGCACTCAGTTTCTTGTTCGAATGTTAACTGGGGTTCGAGCTCAGTTTACCTACAGGAGTTAACGGAAGGGTAGACCTATCAGTTGAATCACAATGAAGGGTCTGAAAACGTATGCATACTACCATCTATATCACTGTTCAGCGTTTCAACGAACAGTACTAGTACTGATGCATCTATCCCTTCGCTGGCATACCACACCCCGGGCTCAAGTACGCTTGTACGGTTTAATCAACAGGGGAAGCTGTGGCTTGTAAGTCGGATCGCTGCGCAAAACAGGCCGCAGCAGTACAGTTAACCTTTCACCAACCTCGTGGACTGGTACAGCATGCCCGAATTCAAACGTACGGACGAGAGTGAAGAGCAGCGCTTTCATTCTATGTTTGGCACAGACGCGGGACAGCCCCAATCGAGATCAGCACCGGTCAATCAACACGTCATTGAAACAAAACTCACTCGATAATAGAGAGCCGGTATCCGATACATGCTCTAGGGCCACCGAGGAAGGTCATTAGATGGCCCCATACGCCTGGGATAGGTGAGACGGCTCCCGGAATGCTTTCCCACCGTTCTGGTCTACCCACCAGGAACATGAGTGTACGAACCTCCCGATCAAAAGTAACGTACTTGAACTCGTGCGCATCAGGACCCCACAATTCTCGAGACAGGTTGATCGCGGCGATGGGAATAGTAATTATATCGCCCTGGCTGATTCTATATGGGAGGAATGTACATTTGAGTTTACAGCAGGAGATGACAAGACGTGTACCCGATAGAGTCGTGGACAACGCCATATCTGTCTGTGTATGACTCTTTGACCGGTATCACGTCATCTTTCGTCGCAATCCGCAAGACGGCTGGAATGGGTGGGTGCACACGGAGGGTTTCTCTCACGACAGCGTCGAGGTACTGAAGCGCCATGAGTTCGTCCATAGACGGAGTTTCAGTGTCGACAGAAAGAAGTTCTTCCCTGAGTTTGGCCTGAAGTTCAGGAGCCTTTGTTATTGCATAGAGTGCACGTGCTGTCACTACGCTATTGGGGCGCGCATGAGTAGCCATCACAGGAAAACAATGTGAAATCGTTACGCGGTAGTTTCATGGCCAGCGATCAAGAACGTAGGAACCTCTGTGAAAGGTGCGCATAAGAGTTAAGACCTGTTACGCTTGGAGGAAGGACGCACGTGCCAATACGTCTTCGTCAGACAATTTCTGACTCTCGGGGATATCAGTCGCGATGTTTGCCTTGACCAGCAGCGACAATAAATCTCGACCACATAAACTGTTCTTTTCGATTTCACCTTTTACCGTTGCACTCGCGCGAGCGGCAGCTTTGGAACTTGACAATAGTTCTTTACCGACCCGTGACATCGTGCGACGTGAAGCCTGAATCTTGCGTGCTAGAGCACTGGGCTACCATAGAGAAAATAAGGACAACGACATTAATAAAGTCAATAACACTGACGATGATACGTAAGAGTGGGAACTGCGCCTGCAATAAAACAAGGATGTTCGGACTCTGCGATGCATCAACCAGGGTAGCGAAGGCAGTGCTCAGCTCATTAGACTTCCCGTTCGCGGTAAGGCTGTCAAATTTACAATTGAAGCCTACCATTGGTCAGTGGCGTGCGTTTGAGTGCAACTGTCCAAAAACGTAGTTCACCTGCAAGACCAATGATGTCAAGTGCTGTCTTACTCAACCATGTCAGGACGTCGATACGTGCACCAGAGGTTGTTCCAGTAGGATCCTTGATAATTTCGGATGACAACACTTCACAAAGCTAGCGGTTCATTGAACCAGGAAGCTTAGCGATAAGTGAAAAATAACAACGGGTCACGTACTTGGTGAGATTTTTCGAAAAAGATGTCGGTGAGCCCCCGGATTTGTGCCGGACCGAATGCGGGATTCTAAATACCAGATGAAGGTAAATGAAGAGTAGCGAGTGTCATAAAACGTGGTCACCATAATGTGTCTCTATCCAGGTAACAGGATTTTTTTGGGTCAGAGTGATAAAGAAAAGGCGTGCCAACCTGTCGGCGATGCTCAGCACCTTCAACGACTACGACACCTGATCACTTGAGTAAGCAAAAGAAAAGCAAGTGAAATTGTGCCCGACCTTTGTCAAGGACTTGTGATAAAATGTACCGGGCCGGAGAGGGCTTTTGGTAGTCATTACTGTGGGTGAGGACATAGTTGACGGCCCCCAAGTCCACGGTGAGCAGCTGATCACTCTAGAAGACAATCATGTTTAGTTTCACGGCAAAGTCTATGGTGGACATGGTACACTGAAGAAACTCTTGAACTTTAGAGTATTCCCATACAATTTCAACCATTCTTCTAAGGAATTGGAGATCTTCTAAAAGCGCGAGAAGGGAAGCGATGCGCTGAGGGATGTTCCATGATGATGATGGTAGAGACTCACAGCATCCAAAATATCTCGCATATTGCCATAAAACCAGCTTGTTGCCTTGGGACCACATAGATGGCGAATGGGAGACGTGAGGCGACGGTACACAGACTGGAAGAGCGTCCGAAGTCCAAGGACGACGACAAAAGTGAGTGCGACGAGCAACAACTGGCGAGCTGGATTCATGTTGTCGGGAAAAACTCCAGAAAGAGAGAAAGGCTAAACCGATACATGCGGGTCTGAGACGGACATCCTTATACTAGGTCCCGAGTCGGTCGCAAGATCTGTTCGGTTGCCAAGAGCGAGTCGCCAAGTTTCCGACCCTTTGTACTTACGACATAAACCAGACGAGATTGCTCTGCCGATGAGGTAGTGACTAAGTTCCATCATCCACGATGTCCAATAAACCCACCTTGAGGTTAATTGAGTCCGCTTCCATTGTGTATGGCGCCCGAAAATGAAACAAGACAGCTTCGTTGATGGGCCGGAGTTTGAGGTGAAGTGGCATTCGGGGAGTCACTGCGGCGGATGTTGGAGACTAACACGAACACAACAATAATGACATCTGGGTGAACCGTCATGGGAGTCACTGAGCAGGACTGTGACTGTGAGAATGGAACAGATGGATAACTTAGGGTTTGCTCACATCTGAGTCCCACATTATGCATTGAGAATTTTGAACCAAGCATAGTCCTAAGTTGGGCCATTCCGCCAGTCTTCAGGTTGGCAACACGACTTTGCTCGTATTGCCGAACGATTCGTCACAAGGCTAACCCCGCCGCAGCGCTAGGGTGCTCTCCACACCTTTCGAATCACAGTCAGCTAAATCATCGTCATTACGATCTGACCTTGCTCCTGCGCCCGTCAGGTCACTGCTCCTTTCTTCACCACGCCATTTCCCAATGCAGAATCCACAACAGCAGAAGATATCACCATATCCGCCATCCATGACATGTTGGTGCAGGTGCCACTCGAACAGACGAATGCTCTTTGGGAAGCGCAAACTTCGATTAACCGTACCTTGGACGAACTTTATCAATCGATCCCTGTGCAACGAGAAAGAGTAGAAATCGACGAACGTGTACGGCGCGTGGAAGTGTTGCCAGTGGGGACGTTGGCATGCGGTCAACTGCACCGTGACCTATCTGGAGAACCGAGCCAAGGCATGGGGATGCCAGAGTCGTCCAGCGTGCACCAAGGCGGGTCCTCTTCCTAAAGTGCTTCACAACCCTCTTTGTTCGTACGAAACATCACCTGAAACTGTGCACCGCTTTGCAGTCAACCCTCGATCACATCCACGTCTCAGTAGGGAGCAATATCTCATCTTACAATGGGGTAAAACGCTTATAGCATACCGATTGTCCAAGAGATTAACAGTGGTTCAGGCGCCAGGACTTCCTTCCGGTAGTTCATATCAACCAATAGACTCTGTCGTCTGAGCTTGTCTCTTCACGATGCAAACCGATTGTAGGCGAGTCATGGAACACCAAAGGCAAGCAAGCCCAGGTAAATTGGTAGATGGGAAACGTGAAGAACTGCTTCAATCGTTTTTTGGATGGTAAGCGTACGCGGCCTGAGAGGACTGGTTTTTCTATTAATTGCTTAGCTGGAGAGCCAACGGCGAAAGAAAAAACTTCAGTGTATCTGAAATGCGGCAAATGGGTAAGTCATTCTCAATGCTCGCCATTCAGAACATTAGTTTCTGTATACTCTATACAGTCAACGCTAATGACGAATTCACTAGACTCGAAGTTCACATCGCGAACAATGTGCATGTTCCTCATTGTTTTCATACTCTTCCAGCGAAATCGGACATCTTCTGTGATTATTAATCGACTTGTTCCACTTCATACAGTCCAGTTCATTCCTCTGACCTTGGACCGGATTTGATGTAGCAGTGCGAGAATGGAATTGAGCACGATTACATCAGATTAGGCTAGGTTAACATGTCGTCCACAAGTTAACGGTATAGATTGTGTTCCCGTTATCTGACGAGAAATTTGGGGACGTACTTTCGATTAGAGATAAACAACTGTTGAGATGCGGCAAAGGATGGCAATGTTACAATGGTCGACATTGCTGTCAACTATAACACGGAAGAACTATTCACCGCTGAGCATGGCCTCATCTACCCAAGATCTCTCATACTCATAATGCAATCTCCCTGTCACCACATCTAAAAAGTTTGGTTCAGCTTCCTGCCACCGAGGAGTTTGCACTCGTCCAAGAACAGCCATACATCTGGACCCACTGGCATCGATTGTGAATTGCGTGATATAGCCTGAGCCACTGAATGACTTGTGATAACAGAAGAAACCTCTGGCATCTCCATCATCCGAGATGGCAGCATGGAAGTTTTCCGTGGCCGCTCACCCACACCAATATGTTTATGGGACAAAAGCCATGCAGTGGCATGTATCCCACAGGAATAAGTTGGTCTATGTTGGACATCCCCACAATATCTGGTGAGGGAGAACCTGCCTCAGGGTCGATGTCGTAGGCCACAGACCTGAAGTTGGTGCGAGCGTTGCAGCCGATGGGCCACTTTCCATACACTATGGTACAAATATCCTCTAGTCTTCGTAATTTGAAACCTAATACATTCGATACTTCGACGGTAGGCTGAGCGGCGAGCGAGGATGGTCGTTCAGATTGCAAGACAGATCGCTCCAGAGAGTGGGTGGATCTGGAAGGAAATGGACCGGGTGGACGAGGCAGTCCTGTACACCTTTGTCCTTATCGCATGCTCGTAAGCGATGTCGTGCAATCCCTTGGAAACCTGTCAGAAAATGATACGTATAAGCAGACTGTGGGCATAGCTATAGGTAAGGTTTACCATGCGCGATCGGATGACGTCTCGAATACGGAGGAAACCAAGTATGTGGATGATTAACTCTATTGGAAGATCCATAAACCAGGCCATTTGAGATATGCACGTCTTCTAGGAATGCAGAAACTGGCAAAGAATGGCTCGTGTATTAGTGCCTAGAGACGGAAAAGAACCCCAAGTTTATTCTGAAGGATGCGAGGTCCTCACTTATCGACCCAAATGAGCACAGGGAGCGTGAGCGAGATGACGCCAGCACCGCCGGTCAACGAAGAACGCGTCATAATTTCCTGAAGCGCATCCGAAGCCAGGGTTGGAGGTGTCAACAGCGAGATCAACATGGGTATTGGTGGCGTGATTTCGCTATCATGGACGTTGCATCAATCCGTCGAGTAGGGACACATGAGGGCAACACGTACTTTCCGCAGAGTACAGACATCCATGCCTGTAGACACTTGAGGCCGAGTCCAGTTCACGATCGCATATTTGATCTCGGGGTTGGGTGATGATCGTGACCACTGCCCGTATGACGAGCGGGGCAGCATCGAGGAGCGTTTGTTGCATGGGTCCTGAACAGGGCGTCGGTCTGGGATGCGCAAAAAAAGGCTTGACTCTCGAGCGATGCTTACTTGCTCGTGCCAATCAAGTCGGCCGTCCCCACAAAGAGGCATGAATTCAACACGACCAAACAGACGCTCATGTCTATTGTGCGCTGAACCTTTACATTACATTTTCTCTAGGAAGAGCGCTCTCAAGTGCCTGCTCGAGACTGCTACTCAAAGCTGCCCAAGACGCGCAACCAGGCCTAGGCCCCAAGCGACTGTCAAATTCTGTGAGCCCGAGTCTCTTTTATCCTATCTTGTCGTTTTTCTAGTTCCTTTGCAGGCCTAACATGTAGGCGGGATGGGTCCACATCGACGATCAACGATCACCAACTGCCGCCTAGGAACTTGTGGGTTATGTTGAGTTTATAGCCGGTGGTGAAGTACCGCACGTTGCCCCACCGATGTGGCAATTCCTTCCCGTGTCATATTCCATTTCTTCCAAACCCGAGTCCTTGCACCTCTTATTCTCGTGCTCTAAACATCTACACAGAGGGGTGAATATGCTTGTCGACAAAAGACTCATCTGACATGCTACAAAGGTGGGACTCAGTCGTGGTGCCTGGATCTTGCTCGCGGCTCGTGCTTGATAACGGGTAAATTATGCTCGGTGGTGAAGACAGTCCAGTTGCAAAGACAAAGATCAGAGCAAGGCGCTTGCTGTGGAGGGTCAACGTCCTTCATCGCTCCTCACTAGTCGACGCACGCCTTAGCGCGCGAAAAGCTTCTTCCGCTGATCGTCAATAGGTCTTTGATGAAGTCTTTTATGACGCCATAAGGGTAAGTTCGTGGATGTTAAAGAGCATGCTATTAACGACGATATTAGCGACCGTGCTATTGACTCGGAGAGAACCTGGCTGTAAAGCTGGCCCGAGATCCTGCAGGCTACACAGGAGCATCTTTTTGGCGCAGAGCTGGGCAAATGGGAGCTCAGGTCGGCAGTGGTATCGAGAAGGCACCAGTATCGCACTATAGTTAGCTAGTGCTTGCAACAATTATCGTACCACTGTGTGTGCCATATGTACTATTTAGTATAGATGTTACAGGGAGTTACGACGTTCGGTACCTCGCAGGCCCTGGCTGTAGCCTGTAACCTTTATTAGCGCAACCAGCAAGTGACTAAAGTAACTCATAACGTGACGGAGCTATGGCTCAGCTAGTATAACTCCTCGGCGGATGGTGGCCGAGTGCCTTTACAGTGGATCCACGTGAGTCCCTGAACATTGATTGTAGCACTTTGGACGCACTCGTCATGCTCGCTATCCATAACTTACACCAGATCAAAGCTAAGAAGTGGCTTGCCACGGTTGCGGTGATGAGAATCAACTGCGCATTGTCAACTGCCAGTGTTCGACTGCGGAAAGCAGAACAGTCATGAACACGTCATTGCAACATAGGCACTGAAGTCAACAGGTACGAAACGCACCTGTGCCAATTGATATTCCTAATATCCTATGGAGAATTGACCACTGGCAGCGTCCACTAGGATAATGTGAGCGACACCATGATACAGCATGAACAATGCCCCCGGTATTGTATCCAACAGACAGCAGTCTGGCTGTGCTTATATGTAGGCTGGCTGTCATTGATCTTGGCCAATGGCGACTAAGTCGACAAGTTGGACGAATGCATAACTCGGACAAAAGATCTCTATCAGAACACATTCTACTTTCGTGAGTATACTTGCCTTTTGTTTGTGTTCTGAGGCGCAATGCTCAACCGATGGATAGGATCAGATTATAATTACCATGGTTGCAAACCACTGCAGGGCGTAAGTCCGACTTATCCCCACGCCCACTCCTGGCGTCTGTTGGATGAATAATCCCGCCCGTCTCCCATTCAAGTTCCCACTCTGATTCCCCCTCACTGGCAGCGGAGTCCCTTTTCCCTTTGTTGACATCGCCCTGATATACAGCAGTACAGCAATTATCGTTCGATACTCGGCGCTCGGAGGTTTGCACAGGAACTCTAGCAAAGCTTCTAGCTTCTCTTGGCTTATGCTATTGTGTCATGTTCAATTTGCTTCCTCGTTGTTATAAAGATTTCTCAACAGCAGTCTTCCCTGTCCAATCAACCCACAGGCCACTAGGCTCCCAAGACTCCCATGTATCTCCCAAACCTCTTTGGCATTATCAACAGGCGTTCCATGATCACCGTACCGACACCACTTGACACGTCACACTTTACGTTGGACACCACTGGAGTTTCGGGTTTCTTTGGTGGAGATGAAGCTATTTCCGCCATGGCGACTGTCCACATCTACAGAGGCAGACAGTGGCTGGGGTGGTACAACACCCCGGGATCATACCAAATTGCTAGGCAATATGGTCTTGTTGCCGAATCCGCTTTCTTCAAGGGATTTTTCCCTGGTGTTCGCAAAGATCCTGCCCATTTATTCGAGTTCGACGGGTGGGAGGGACCAAGATTCCAAGCTGTCAACTCTGGCACTGTCATGGATAGCACGGGTCATCTTGCTTCGGTCCTCATGAAGAAATGTGCTTCAATCAAAGGGACCATCATTCCTGGAAGGGATGGACCAGGTGTGGGGGTCACCATCGTCAGGCTCAACACGGTCCCTCCCAATGTGGTGTACCCAGAGCGTATCATGAACTACTCACCATTCCTGGCCGCCATCCCCATCTCTGTCAGTTTGGCTGCTTGCATTGCAAGTGGCGCATTTGAGGATTGGTATTCGTTCTCCTTGATCCTCTTGGGTATACTCAGCAATGGTATATCCTGCCTCGTCATTGGCTCTGGCGCCTTACACTTCGCCCATCATATGCCCGCCCCCGGCTCTCCCTTGGGTGATGGTATTCTTGGTTCTGGAAAGGAGTTTGTCTTGTTGCAAGGGGATGAAGGTGCCGTGAACTCCATCACCATCGGGACGTTTTCCCTCGAATTCCCCGGCAAGTTCTATCACGAATACATCGGATACTGTTCCATTCTCCTCACCGTCCAGTTCATCGCCCAACTCTTCCTTATTCCTCAGGGATCGTTATTTGGCCAGATCATGTTCGTCACCTCTCTCGGTGTCTCTTGGGTCTACAACTCGTGGCTTTCCGCATTCGATAAGGAGAAGATTCAACAGCACATTCTATTAGACAAGATACTCCGGAAACCCTCGCTGAAAAAGTTTACCTTGACCACGCGCACCGCCGCAGTCGTTTTCGCCCTTTGCGTTCTCTCACCCGAGGACCCCAGCAAGATCCTCGAAGCATACCTGCCGAACGATACCAAAGTCTGGAGAAAGTGGAAAGAGACGATCTCGCAGCGACTCTGCAAGAAGGAGGGGCTCTACTTCCACGAAAAAGACTGGAATCTACCGGGGTATACCGGTCAAGAGAGGAAGTTACTTTGCTCGCTTTATGGTGATGCACAGGTAGCCTATGACTGTGTGACGTTGGTGGGCGACAAGGAGATGGCAGTTGCGAAGAGTTAGGACGTTATATCAGCGCCTCTTAGTCTTATGACACGCGTTCTTGTTAATCTTGACCAGATACCATGATGTTTCATGCTGTATTGCTACGGCCACCATGTATATTATATCCTTGCAGATTTACAATCAGTTTTGGCTGATCGAGGGAAGTCGGAATCGAGATAGTTCCGGTTTCGCTGAGTCTCAACTCGTGGCACTCAGCTGAGCCTCCTATGAATCCCTTCTCAGTCATCACTCATCAAATGTCCATACGGCTAGGAAGCTACTACAAGTATTGCTTCTCCGCCGTTGTCATGCGCAGTTCGTTTATCTCAGTCACTAAGGTATGTTTTCGTGTCAGCACAAAAGATACAGTCGAAGAGGCCATAATGCAATACGTTTGGGACTCCAAAACCTGGTTTTCGCTGAGCATTTTACTCTTTGCTTCGCATGAAATAGATTTTGACCTCGAAAGTCATGCATTATGTCCTTTTCTATTGTACACCGGAGCGTGAAGCTTTTCCTAAGATTCGTTCTGCAGCTGTTGGTCCCTGAGGTTGTGTCGTGAGGCTCCAGCGTGTTCATGTATCAAATACGAAACCCTACGGAGTCATTGTCAGAAGCCACGCTCTCCGTTGTGTTAGCACCTGAGGTTGACGCACCTGGATACAAGATTGGCTTCATCTGGTGCTTGGTGTTCACAAGTTAGGACGAGGCGAGCTCTTTGTAACCCATTCCTTGACCCAATTCGTCCGCTCCGTCAAGTCCTTTATGTCCTCCCCAATCTCACGGTATGGAATCCCAAGCTCCGCTAAGACTGCACGGTAGACCTGGAAAGAACGCGCATGTTGTTCCAAGCTCCGTATCCCATCATCGACGATCCACTCCGGTATGGGCCTAAGGAGGAGAAACTTGCTCTTTCGATATCGTTTCAGTGCGGTTTGGAAGGTGGGGTGTTCCACAAGCAAGCTCTTCTTGTGTCGTGCTTGACTTTCGTCTTTCGCCGTCAGGACAGCGTACACGATCGGGTCTACACCCGACCTGTCGCTGAGCAGTAGAGTTTCGCCTATGCTTCTCACCCTCTCATGGGCCTCTCCTTCTCTTTCCAGCTGCGCCAGCATGATGGCCCTTTGCATCTCTATTCTACCCACGTCTTCTCTCGTAAAACCTCGACGTTTCATGATTTGACGTGCGACTTCAGTGATGTAGCATGGCGAGGGTAATTTCAGGGACTGCGAAACGGCATTGCAGAGCGTCGTCTTTCCAGTAGAGGATGGTCCAACGACATACAGTTCAGTGAGCGGGTGGTTGGTCATTTCTACAGGCAGTGTGGAACGTTTCGTGGCAGGTGGGAACGCTGTGGGCGTTTACTGGTTTACGCCTTCCTAAATACGCTCTGGGTATGGGAAGTTTAGGCGTTCAACGATTCGACCTCTCCATCTTTCCATCGAACCTTGGCCACCACACACTTTGTACACAAGTCACAACCCAACACTCAGTACTCACCCTCCATGTATACCTTGCTTCAAAATCCGACCCATGACCAGGAATCATGGCGCTTCACTGTCCCAAACAACCATCTTACCCTGCCCAGGAGGCGGAACGAGAAGAATATTTATGGAAAATTCATCAAGTTCACCTCGGATGCGATCACTCTGGAAGTTTCTCAGTTTCCGAGTAATCGCATCCTTCGAAGTGATGATCCATCGAAATTCCTTCTCGTTTCCTTCGAAAAGCTTCGTTTTCCGGAAAGTAGCCTTAGAGTCACTGCAGACTACATCATTCGAATGATGAAAGCTGGCGTATTCATCAACGGGGTCCAGTATCGATTTTATCACCACAGCAATAGTCAATTGGTGAGTGATCTGTAAGATAACTATGCAGACCTCACAGTTACAACAGCGAAGCAGGACATGTTTCATGCGTGAGGCAAGCACCGATGCCGAACTCGACGACAGAGTCTACAGATTGGGTGACTTTGGGAGAATAATGAATGCGGCTAAACGTGACTATTTTCACGCTTCGGGACATCGTTGACGTCTAACCATCGTGCTTAGGGGCCAAACGCATCGGTCTCCTGTTCTCTGCGGCAGAGCTTGATATCCAACTGGATCCGAAATGGACTACCGACATCGATGACATCGAGAATGAAGACACCAACTTTTCTGATGGATGTGGACTCATGGCAAAGAATTGGGCAATCCAAGTCAGCAGGGCCAAACGGATCATCTTTCGGAATCAACGTTACGTCCCATGCGTTCTGCAAATCCGGTAGCACCCACTTAATTGCTTCATGGGGAGGTCGGTAGCTAATCTCACATGCCAGGTACTTGGGATACAAGGGCGTCCTCATGTTGCATCCGGAGATGGACAAAGAGAAAAAGTACCTCGCCAAATTCCGGAAGAGCATGAAGAAATTCACGACGACGCATGATCATTCATTCTCTGTCGTGGGATACTCTAAACCATATGCCTTTGGGCGTTTGAACAATGACATCATCGTGCTCCTTTCTAGCCTCGGCGTGACCGACGAAAAACTGCTCGCGAAACAAGAAGCATACTTTCACTGGATCGAAGAAGCATCTACAGACGTAGCAAAGGCAATCGATTTCGTCTCCTGTCTTGAACATTATGACCTTGCGGAACGTGTCCTTCTAAATGGTTTGGATGATCCCACCGTCAGTGCACAAATACGGAGAGTCCAGATGACCGAAGTATCCCAATTTTTGAAGAACGAAAAACCTAGGGCAAGGATGATCATCCATAAATCACGTCTCCTCTATGGCGTTTGCGACCCATTCAAGGTCCTCAAGGAGGGCCAAGTCCATATCCGTATCACTTCGCACAAAGGCGCCACAACGCCAATCAATGGCGATGTCCTTGTCGTCAGGAACCCATGTCTTCACCCTGGTACGACATCGTGTATTCATCATAGATCCTTTGGCTGAATGTTTCACAGGTGATTGTCTCAAGCTTCGCGCCGTTTCACATCGTAGTCTGGATCATCTGGTTGACTGCATTGTTTTCGCTTCTATTGCAAAGCCAAAACATCAAGCTGCCCCAGCAATGAGCAGTGGGGGTGATCTGGACGGTGCGTCTATCCACGCCATGATCCTTCGATATCTCGAAGTTGATGTTGGAAATAGGCGATAAGTTCTTTGTGTGCTGGGACCCAGATATTGCTCCTCCTCGTGTCCATGAGGTGAGTTCAAGTTGGCTGTTTGGCTGAACGTAAAGCTCAAGTATTCTTCATTATCATCAAGTCCTACGATTACCCACCCAATAAGGAACGTCCAGGTGGGAATGTCACAAGGCAGGATCTTGCTACCCACTTCGCGATGTATAACAAGTGGGTCGTCTCATTATGGTATCCTGTAGCATCTAACAACCAAGCAATAGTGTTGGCCTCGCTCAAATCACTAAGCTACATCAACAATGGATTCGCGGTAGCCAGAAGGGTGCGATGAGCCCCGAATGTCAAGAGCTCAACGCCCTTCACTCACAGTCGGTAGATGGGGCAAGAGTGAAAGTTCCGGAGAGGCTTCGCAAGCCCCCGACTGTAGAGACTGCTTTTATTCTGGACCTTCTCGCAGACGCTGCCGAAAGGTTTCGCACTCGCTTCACTGAAACGGTTGCGGGTGACCTTGATCCTTCCGCGACCTCCCCAGAAGATACCGAAGACGCTCTTGTTCAGCTTTTCAAGAACAAGCCAAAAGCCATCTCCGAATACGAGTTGTTCAACATGGCGGTTGCTTTCGCACACAAGTTTTCCATCAATTTGTATGAGCTGAAACCTTGCCTAGCACACCTTGACTTTGGTGCGCTCGCTGCTCATGAGAAGCATGTTATCAGTACTACGTTGGCACTCTCTCCGACCGAACACCGGCGAATGTGGAACTCCCTCTTGGCCTCGGATATTCTCTCAATTCATGCATGACCTCAGACAACGACAACTCAATCAACCTTTATCAATATCTACAGATAGCATTTGAGCAATTTACCCCGAAGCTACTTATACTCAAAGTCCGTCTTTCTGATCGAGGGATATCTGTTTTTAGGCAATAACTTTTGTTTTCAGACCGACGATCGGTTCGCAGTTGGAATCTTCATCAAGGGGGTGACTCTTTGGGGGGAAGACCCGGAAGTGGACGAAAATGTCGTCGTCTGTTCATTCATGCCCAAGGCCACCGAATCCATGTCCGTCTACCGTCTGTTGGAACCCGAGGCTAGACAGAGGGTAAATACTCCAGTCGAGTGGTACGAGACTGGGGGACTGTACCTAGACAGAGGGTAAATACTGTACCAGGTAAGTAAGGAATGAATATAAGAAATAGGTAATAGCTTACCTCCAGTCGAGTGGTACGAGACTGGGGGACTGTACCTAGACAGAGTGTAAATACTGTACTAGGTAAGTAAGGAATGAATATAAGAAATAGGTAATAGCTTACCTCCAGTCGAGTGGTACGAGACTGGAGGAAAGGTGAACAAGCGAACGCGTCGAGTATACGCGATGTCCGTAAAAGGAAATGTAAGTAAAATAATAGTAAATAAATGTCGGAGGGCTGGATCTCCAACACCGTCCTTGTACGGCCGGATACAGGCTTCATTGTAACGACGGCAATTTGCAACTCTATGACAAACATTTGGGGAATACATTTGTTTTCATAGCACGCTCTCGCGAGACTGGTCAGGACGTAATTGCAAGCATCGCGTTGCAAAAGATATCCAAACGTGTTGGACAGGTTATGCTCGTCCGTTGATGTGCGAGCAGTGAACTCACACACCTATTAGCAACTGGGACGACTAAACAAGGCACCGGTGACCTCGATAGAGATACATGTTATTTCTAATCGAGACAGAGTCGCTCATCAATTATTTGACATGTATCTGGAACAGTAAGTAGGGATGCGTACCCCTGGCAGCCTTTACCAATGAGCACGTCCATCAGTGTACAAACCGAGGAGTACGTCCGTCGCTTTGCTCGAGAGTTGATTCCATATAACTCAAGTCAATCCGGGACGTCGATTGGTCGGCTCACCCCGAATGGATCAAGGTTCTATTCGTACCTAGGATTTCGGAGGAGATGAGGTTCAAGGAACTCTTGACTGACCTCCAACACGAGCAATTACAGGCCCTGATGACCTTTGCTCTCCAGCATCGTGCTGAAAATGAGCTCTACTGGACGTTCGACTTCATTGTCGCGATACAACCTCTCATGGTAGATATGATCACCTCGTGTCTTCACACAAGTCCGGCTCTTGTATACGTGTTGTTGAAAGCATATCCTCCCACCGAATCCTTGTTACTCCCTGAACAACTTACGGGTCTCCAGGTACCTATACTCCGAGCGATTCTCCGCGCGGCAAACTTGTTGGGAGTAGCCACCCTTGTTGCCCTGGAGAAGGTCGCTCAGTCTATCAACGACATGGAAACAAACGAATACGTCGAGTTGCTTATGCTGGCGGCACTGAGATCTGCCCCAAAACGCTTTTGCAAGAAACACTTCTCGTCCTGCATGAATCCACATTAACGTCCCGAGAAGGATCTCCCGCCAAGGCCTACCTCCACAAGCATGCCCTTGCAATCGCATTTGACTGCGCAGA
>JBBPTB010000587.1:0-17576 GCA_038093875.1 Boletus tylopilopsis | reverse complement strand
CTACATGCTTTCCCCAATGTCCACACCACCCTTGCAGTTCCCAATAATACCCCTGATGCATCCTCATCTCTGACACCCATGCCAAGCCCTTCTCTCATTCCTGTGCTGCCACCCCCTAAAGACTCTATTGCCTGAAGTGACAACTCTCAGGGAGCTGATAATGGAGTTCACCCCTGAACTCATTGCAAGAACCCCCTTTCTGATGGGGAGCTTGTGGACCAGTTCCTCACCTCAATCCCCCTTGATGGCCATCCCTGTTCCACTTCCACTCCCAGGCAGAAACACAAGCCACTCCAACAGATCCTTGTCATTGAAGGACTTAGCCATTCAGATGTCAAGGGAAAGCAAAAGGCTAAAAGGAATCTGATAGCTTCAGTATCATCCTCACCTGCAGGGTCCTCATCCAACCCAATTGATGTTGATGCCTCTCCCCATCCTACCCCCAATTCCCATTACACTAAGGGATTTCAGCACTTTATTTGTCACAGCCCAGACCATTTATGACCAAACTGCCCCCACTACACTTGCCCCACATGTCGCAAAGTGGTGCTGGGACATGCTCAACAAGATTACCCCTTCTATACTTGCCCCCTCTGTGGGCATCAAGGGCACATAAAGGTCTTCTGCTGGATGAGGCTGTCAATCAAGGATGCTTGGGACTTCACCAATTATGAAACCAATGATGGTGATTGCTGAAGGGATAGAGGAGTAGGTGCCAGTTGCCTAGGATATTGTTCCATTGTTGCCTCACTCACTGACTGTTCTTCTATGTATTTGGCATAGATGCTGCCTTTTTCTCCTTCTTTGGTATTTTCCCTTAACAAGATGGAAGGTCCATACTTGTTCTTGTATTGTATATAAAGCCCTGTACTTGTAGTGTTTTCCCTAAGCTAGTTCTATACAATCTACCATGTAAACTCATCTTGCTATGATCTGATCCCTCCCTCATCTTGTTCCAAGGCAGGCTTAGCCCTTGCTTCTACAGCAAGTGGCCACCAACATCCTCCACCTCATAGGATTGGTCAGCCTATCACACAAGCACTTAGCAGTCTCTGTCTCTAGCATGGAATCAGGACCATGTGTTGATCAAGAGTCCCCCTTGTTGCCTATAATGAGTGGCAGTGTGGCAACACCCACTGGCTTTATCTCAAAGCATAGTGCAGCTTATCAAATGGGCATCCATAATCCAACTCATTACCCTCTATTGCTTACTTCTTCAAATCACTCTCTATCATCTCAAGTTCCAACAAGACAACAACATACACTAAGCATAACATTCTCCTTCTTAGAACCATTCTTCCCTTGCAACACCTTACTTGATGCCTTGCTTTCCTCTTCACACTAACTAAGATGTCCTTGTTTTTCCCTAAGCTAGTTCTATTCAATCTACACAACATTAATTGGCCTTGCTTCACTCAACTGTTTCTAACCACATTCCAAGGTTAGACTTGACTGCTAGCAGCTCTATCTCCAAGTGGGACCAGGACTTGTCATCCAAGAGTCCTTTCAATCTCTAAGATTGATTGGGTGAGGAGACATTGACAACCTAGCTTGCTTAGGTTACTCAATTGATCAAACAGGGATCCATTCTATCTTTCTCTTGATCACACTTCTTCTTTCTTCAATCTCCTCATCACCTTCAACAGTTATGAGACAATTAACAAAGTAAGTGTAACACAAGGGAAGACAAAGGATATCACTTCATACTAACCTATAGTACTAATCACTACAAGACAAACTAAAACTGTAACATCTTGACAGTGATATCATTTGAATTTCTGTTTGCCTCCCTGATATAAAACTTGTGGATATCCTTCACCTCTCCAATCTAACTGGATTGTGGGACCTGGTTTGAGTGATTCTGCTGATACATATCTTATATTTTCTTCTCATGTTGTGAAAACTGATGTGCACATGGTAACAGACCTTGTATTCCAACACATACTATAAACCTGCAAAACACTCTTTGAGTCTAACCTGGTATGGGTGGGATGTCTAGTTTGTTGCTCATGCAACCTACTTCTCACATATCATCCATGAAGCTTCTCAGGAACATGAGTGCCTTACATTTGTACCACCACTCACTGTTTATCATCATACAGAACAAGGACCAGGGTTGTCATTCCACTGCACTCCTACAAATGAATGCTGCTTATTCAGAAGGGTTCATTTGAGGGACTTTAATAATCATGATGCCTAGTAAAAATGGCTGGATTGGTAATACAATGTCAATCACTTATGAGAACTAGAGAAATATGGGAAATCATAAAGAGCTTCAAACTTCCCTACATTTTGTAGTCTTTTTTTTTTGCCAAATCTTGGGTATCTTGTTTGAGTCTCAAGCATTACAGTTCTCAGCCAGCATTGATGTTTGACAAGCAGGGCCATCTACTTTGTGCAAGAGGCATTGAATAAAGTGAAAGGAATGAGTTAATCACTAGCAGTCACATCATAATCATGGTGGGTATCACAAGGCAAGGGTGAGGGTGAGGGTGAGGATGATGATGTGTTGTTGCATGCCATCATGAAATGAAAGAGTGAGGGTGGCAAGACAAGAAAGGGGGAAAGGGCCATCATCATTGTTTCACTGCTGTGGTTGGCATTACAAGATGAGGGAGAAGGAGAGGGTAAGTGTGAATGGGCAAAGATGGCATGTCATCATCATTATTACAAGACAAGGGTGTGGGAGTGGGAGTGGATGAGACAGCAAGGGTGTTGGCAATGATGGCATGGGCACAGTGGTGATGTCAACATTGTGCTGTTCTGCATGTCCTATGTGGATGGTGGTGGGTGAAGCAACAATGAGGGTGTAAATAACTAGCTAACTCCAAGCCTTGGTTTGGCTATGGCTGAAGTTGGTTGGGAACCAAAGCTGTGTTAACACTATATGTCATTTTCATAGAGAAAAGTGCTGATTGTCTTTCCCATGCATACCAGGCATTCAATGTATTTGATTTAGCACCAGACTTGACAAAAGGGGAGGTAGGCTAGATTGTAGAATGGGGCACTAGCTGGGATGGAGTGCAAGTGAGTTCATTGTGTTGGATGCATATATGTGCAGTGGGGTGGGCCATGATGGAGTGTGCTAGGATGGTTGTGTTCAGTCTTGGTAGGATGCCACAGAATCATGTCAGATTGAGGGTGGTGGCAAGTTGTATGAGAAGAGTGTTGGTGATGCCATTGTATGGGAAGGTAACCTGCTTACCTTGTCACTTATGCATTGGTATCAATGTGCCAGCCTGTGTATGAGCAATGGAATTGCTGTTCAAATGAATGAGAAATGAAGGTCATCTTGCCTTCTGTCATACCTGATCAAGAGGTTGTTGGCTGGGAGGAGAGCTTGTGCAGTGTGAGACAGTGGGTGTAAACACTGCAGAGGACAAGACCACAAAAGAAGTAGCAGCAGCATTGAATCAGAGTGAATGTGAATGTCATTGCTGAAAAAAAAAAGAAAATGCTGGACAAAATGTTGAGTACTCACACATTTATCTAAATATCACCCAGAAATACATCCTCACAAAACTAAACACTGACCAAAGAGTCAGTTGCATTCCACTTGTAGTCTACTGTGTACCATGCCCTCGATCCATTGATGCTCCAAATAGCTGTTGAAGATGTGCAACCAGTCATTATGCTTCCATTTCCTTGCTCACTGATTCTAGTTTGATGGAACAGCAAGACAGTGACACATGAAGCAACAATAGCTGGGATCATCACAGCTCTCTTTGTTTCCTGATGTTGGAAAGAATGCAGGTACATCATCATCCCCTATCATGCCTCTGTGTATGCCTTCATGTGTCAGAAGCAAACCCAACCATGGGTGAACAAGATACAAAGGCTTCATCTAATCAAGATCTTGTCTCATCCTGACCTCCACCATCTCAAATGCAACATTAGCAAATTGTGCTACAAATCTCCTTTCAGCTCTGTCACAGCTCTGTCACAGTACTACTATACAGCAATTCTTTATAGAGCCACAGTCCTCATGTCAAATACAACAGCAATGGAATTTTTTTTTTCTTCCACTAGTTCACACATAGATGTGTTAAGATACATTGAATTATAGAAGTACATGGTAGATACATATATATATTACATATGGGCCCTGGTGGTGCATCTGTGCATCAAAAGTTCCACATTGTAGGCAGGTGCATTAAATGATCTGGTAGGGACCCAGGTGGTAGGTGGACATGTTGAATGAGCTGTTGGACTTGTCAGCATGTCAGAATGGGTCTGGACCAGGAGAGGCCAGGATGTGTCAAGTGGGCCATTTGGCTTGCCAACACATTAGGAAGGGTCCATGAGTGGCCAGGATGCATTGAACAAGCCAACAGGCCTGTCAACCCATTAGGAGGATTCCAGGTGGTAGGCAGATATGTTGAATGAGCCATTGGGCTGGTCACCATGTCAGGAGGGGTCCAAGAGAGGCCAGGATGTGTCAAGTGGGCCATTAGGCTCACTGAGGCATCAGGGAGGTTCCAGGAATGGCCAGAATGCATTGAATGAGCCAATAGGCCTGTCACTGCATCAAACAAGTCATTGGACACATGGGCAATAAAGTTCACATGCTTCTTAATTTCCCATCACTATCATGATCAGATCCCTTTTTCTCACTAAACAACATACTATCATCTCTGTGCTTGATACTCATTAGTCAAGTGAAGCCATTGGCAAGCAAACTGGGTTTAGCCCTTCTACCATATCCAAACTTCACTTTAAACACTATTGTACCTTTTTCAAAACTGTTGGAGTTCATTCCTTAAGCTTTCTTCTACCAATGTTTATCATTCCAAGAGGAATTCTTCCCCTCATCAAGGTAGAATTTCTGGTACTGGTGGGGAAGGGAATGGATGAGGGGGCAAAGGGTGAGTCTGGTAACAATAGGATTGATTCAGCTGAGAATGGCCACAATCCCAACAACCTGCATGGTCAAGGAGGTTTTGCTGGGATTCAGCCATGGTGGTCTACACAAGGACATGCATGGGGTTAGGCTTGATTGTGCCTCCCAGAGACCCAATATGGAGACACTGGACAGTGGAGAGAGCCTGTGTGACAGATGTGAGGGCAATAAGGGGCTTACACTCCATACATCCCACATTGTTTTTGAGGCATCAATGGATGATGGGATTGGAGAGCATAGTGGTGGTCATGATGCAATGGTATTTATTCTGTGGGGACCAGTAGGACAAAGTTGTGGGCATTGGTCATGATGGTATGGGAAGAAGGGGTATGTACAATTGTTGATTCCCCATATGACACCACTGAGGCAATTTTGCTTGAGGTCTGATGGATCATCCCAGGTATGCATAGGTTTCTATAAACTCAGTTGTAGACTGCAAGAATAGGAAGGTATGTGTTTTCCTGGAGTTCCTTCATCTCAGGAGATGGCAAATGTTGCACAAGGGGTGGCAAAGAAGGGAAAGTCACAGGAAAGTCAAGAAAAACAGGAGGTGTAACAAAGCTGGAAGTCAGTATATGGGTACCAGGAGCCCTAGGTGGTGTGGGTGATGAAGGGTTGAGGGAAAAGTTGAGGGGGACACAGGGGACAATCTTCAATGAAGTTATAGGGGGTGAGATGCAGAGTAAAAAGTCTGTCAGTATGGGGGGAATGTCATCAACATCCATCAAATCATTCTGTACAACATCAGGGGGGCTGAGTTGGGAAAGAGATGAGTATGTACTGGATGTGAGGATGTTGATGTGGAATTCACTACATCTGCAAATGTTACTTGTAGCTGAGAGCAGTTTTGTTTGGATGTATGCATTGCTGACATGGGAGTGTGTGTTGAACAGGAGTGGGACACTTGGTTGTAGTGGTTACATAATACAAAAACATTTACTTTGGAATCATCAAGCAATTGGATCCTTGTAGACAGATGCATTGACACCTTATAGCCTTCATAGTAATTCATCTGTGTTGTTTCATGTCTTATCATTTAATTGGACCCAGTAGTCCTGAATAAGCTCCACAAAGTGCCATAGGTTATGAGTTGATTCCCAGGTGTTTTTGGCTGTAGAATAGCCCTTCCATTTTACCAGATAAGATTGTTGGGCAGGTGACCCTTGATGGGCCAAGACATTCTCAACTTCCCATTCCTCTTCTCTGTCTACAATATCTGGTGATTCAGGGTGGAATTTGGGACTGTGTTCCAAGGTTTCCTGATAAGGGGAAAGGAGCAAAGTGTGGAACACATTGTATATTTTCCACATTGAGGGGATGTTTGAGTTGTATGAGATGGGAGATAAGGCCTGTACAATCTCAAAGGGTCCTTCCCTTCAAGGGGCAAGTTTGTGGGTGGGATAGCAAGATTGAGATTCCTGGAATCCAATCAGACCTTTTGTTCATTCCTCTATGGAACAATTTTGAAGTAATCATTTCTGCCATGTATTTCTGTGCCTTGTTATGTGCTACCAGTGCCACTTCCCTGGCTTTTCTAGTGACATGAGACATTGTTCCAGGGCTGGAAGGAAGTTTCCCAAGGGCAGGTAAGAGCATTCATAGCCCATTATTAAGTAGAACTTGGTTTGTTTTGTCACTGAATGCCAGGCGGAGTCATGATGGAACTTGGCTGCAGTGAGATGTTTGAACCATTCTGTGGAAGGCAATCACAGAAGATCTGAAGGTATGTTTTGAGTTCCTGGTTGACCCATTCCATCTCACCATCAGTCTGAGGGTGATAGGCAGTGGAGAGGGAAATGTCATAGTTGAGGAGTCTGGTAAGCTCTAGAGTGAAAGCAGAAGTGAACTGTGGTCCTCTCCATCCAAGATGAACTTATCATGTAAGCCAAAGTGTTTGAAGACTGAGTGGAAAAAGAGCTTGGCAATCCCTGTGGCATTGTTGTTTTTGATGCAAGGTTCAAAAATGAAAGTAGCCATTTTAGGCCACACCAGTAATCTTTTTCCAGGGCAGTGATGGCATGGAAGTATCCATTGTGTCCACAAGAAGGTGGATTCATGGTACTCCCTGATGATGCAGTCTGAAGATCCATGTCCAGAAGATACATCCTTTCCTTGTAGTAGAGCAGACCCTCAACATACACAGGGTCCAGGTTGTGATACCAGATTGGTAGGATATTATTGTAGTCTGTGGGGAGAAGCTTTAGGGGTTCCACCACTAGGGGATTTGATGGGGTGGATGAGAGGAGTTTTGCTTGGATCTGTCAATGATATAGATAAAGAGTTCATCAGGGAGCAGGACCTTGTTTGTGTTGTCCAATGAAGTGTCAACTCCAATGGGGTGGGAAAGTGGGTGTACTGGACCCATCTGGGATCCAGAACAATGTTTGAACTCCAGGTGATATTCCTGGAGGAAAAGTTGCCATTTGGCATGGTGGCAAGAAATATTCTGAGGCCGGTGGAAATATGTGAGATTTTTGTGTTCCATGAGGACCATT
Source organism: Boletus tylopilopsis (assembly GCA_038093875.1). Taxonomy (NCBI): domain Eukaryota; kingdom Fungi; phylum Basidiomycota; class Agaricomycetes; order Boletales; family Boletaceae; genus Boletus; species Boletus tylopilopsis. The sequence continues at coordinate 10,181 of JBBPTB010000587.1, read as the reverse complement.
ACCATGTGCTCAGTTCTGGTGAGATAATGTCACCATTCCTTGAGTGCATGGATGACCACTAGGAGCTCTCAGTCATATATGTTGTAATTCCTCTCTTCTTTGGACAGGGTTTTGGATAGATAGGCACATGGATGGAGATCCCCATTGTTATCTTTCCGCATTAATACTGCTCCAGTCACAACCAGAGAGGCATCCATCAGCAGGATGAATGGTTTGGTGATGTCTGGCATTGTGAGTAACAGACATTGTTTGAGGAAGGAGTTGCAAAGGTGTTCAAAGGCTTTCTGGTGGGCATCACCCCATTCCCAGGTGGAGGCCTTGTAAGTCAAGTCATTGAATGGGTGAGCAATGTCCAAGAATCCAAGGATGAACTTCCTGTAGAAGTTGCAGAATCTGAGGAATGACTGAACAGACTAACCAAGTTCAGAGGTTGTCAGTCTTGAATTGCATTGACCTTGGCATTGTCCATTTGCACCTTTCCTTTTCCTACCACCATTCCCAAGTACTCCACTTCTTTGGTGGCAAAAGTACACTTTTCCAATTTCAGGAACAGCTTCTGCTCCTCCATCCTTTGTAGCACCCTCTGGTGCACTCCTTGTGCTTTGGATCATCCTTTGAGTAGAAAAGAATGTTGTCCATGTAGATGACTAGCCATCCTTCAGCTATCATATCTCCAAATGCATCATTCATGTTGGCTTGAAAGGTGGCCAGTGAGTTGCACATTCCAAAAAACATAACCATTGGCTGGTAGAGCCTGTATGGTATAATGAAGCTGGCCTTCCATTTGTCCACCAGATTAATCCAGATGTTGTTATAACCCATTAGATGTTCATCTTGGTGAAAAGAGTCAAGTCCTTGAGTTGGCCAATAAGATCATCTATCAGTAGAAAAGGATAGGTGTTCTTGACAGTATGGGAGTTCAGGTACCTGTAGTCCTGACAAGGGCAAGGTTTTCTGTCCTTCTTTTGAACAAAGAAGAATGGGGGTACTTGGGGGAATGTGGAAGGTTCAATCTTCCCAGAGGGAAGATGTTCCTCCAGGTTCAGCTAATAAGCTTTACCTTATTTTGGTAGAAATCCTTGTTGAGTTCAATGTTGTGGTCAAACAGTCTAGGGGGTGGCAACTCATTAGAAGGTTCCTCACAAACCTTCTCATAGTGTTTATATTCCTTGGGCAATTCAGCTTTGGGCTTCACTGTGCCCTGGATGATCTGAGTGGAGAAAGTCATCCTCCAAATCCACTCTTTCTTTGGAAGATAGTTTCCAATGCCCTTCCTTTTGTAAAGATGCTGCTCAATGCAGTTGTCCACATGTAATCCCAAAGCTAAGGCTCCACCCATGAAGCAAGACACTGCCCTATAGTCATAAAGGTGGTGGATTGTCTAACATGAACTCAGTCCCCCCCCATCACAGATATTTGTAGAAGGATTAGAATTGACTGGTCCTCTACAGTTTCTACAATGGGGTTTGTTCTAGGCACTCAAGTAGTAAGTCCTCAACACTATTCTAAAAATTCTTGAATTGCTTCTTTACCTGTTCCTCCATCAATCTTCTACTTCTTTGGGATATGGTCCAGACCTGGTTCACTTCTTCTCCTGATGTCCCCTGATCCTTCAGGTGCCTGGTAGGCTGGTCCTTGAGATAGATTTCCTTGAGCAACTCAACCATTACCTTGGGTCCATGTCCTTTTGTTCCTTTAATCCTTAGGCTCCATGGGCTTGTCTTTGACAACCCAGGCCTGTACCTAAGGTGCCTTCAATCAGAGTGAGGGAAAGAATTGTTCCTTCCCATATTACCCTGGTGGTTCCTAGTAGAGCGACCTGGCTTCTTGCAGATGAAGTACTTGCCCTCTTACATAAGACAAGTGCATTTGACTGTGGAAAGGGGGATATAGTCAATGTCCATAGCATTAGGATCACAGGAGTGGGATCCAGGTTGATATCCAAATCTGGGTTTGTGCCCTTTGATGTCTCTGATTCACTGACATGGACAGCCTGGCAGCCAGGAAAACCATAACAAATGCCCTAAGTTTTGAACACAATATTAGATTCAAGTTACTCAGTCACTTCCATGTGCCACTGAGTGCTGAGCCATGACTCATAGGTTGATGACAATAAGGGTGAGCCCTGAGGAATATACTGAAGCTACTAAAGGGAGAGTGGACACAACAGATTTGTCCAAATTTGATGCCTCCCCATGTTACTGGCAGCAGCACACCAGTTTGCCATGGCTATGGTCACAGCCATAATCAACCAGCATCTCTTCCAGCATTGTCCCCATCAAACACACTCTCACTGTTTGTATCTATACCTTTATGCAACCTTCAAACTTGTCATGCTTCCAGCATGGATCCAACATATCTACACAAAGCCAGCTGCTTTCATTTGTCAAACCTGGCCAGCATGAAAATCCCCTACACAATTGCTCTCAAACATCCTTGGCATCTTTCCTCAAGTACCACAGGTCACAGTCAAGGGAAGACTCCAAAATTATTAGATTACCCTGAAGAGGTGCAGGATGTGCTGCATGCACTCACAATCTCCTTTCATACAATATGGTGAAGGAGTTTGGTTAGCTCCACAGTGATGCAAATGTCAGATAAAATTTTTACACTATCTGTAGCAAACCACAGAGATGTAAGATTTCTTCCTTTGTGTTTGCTGCTCCATTGCTCACCCCCCTCTCAACTGTTGAATATCATTCCAACTTGGCATACCTGGTAAATTCTCTTTTGAATTGATTGCTGTTTGACTCATTACAGTTGGCAAAGGAGCTAACCAACATGCAATCAAAGCTGGCTGAATATGCAGAGGCCCAGTATATGATTTTTACTTCACAGTAATCAACTAACTATTCCAGTTGCAAGGTGATCATGGCATGGTGTTCCATGATTAATGGCAATGGCTACATTCTCAACACATTGGGTGCTGTAGACTATTATACTACTCACACTATATGCTGACCATTCTTCTTTATAGAAAGGAGCTTTCAACCACTGAGCCTGGATTCCCTTGAAAGTCACAGCTGTCTATATCCCTCCATCCATGCTCACTGCAAGTTCAAATACAAGTTTCCCTTCCCCTATGGTATACTCTCAAGTCAATCCCCTGGAGCAGAGCCTGGCCCATCAGCCCCCTTCCCCCCACTTTGGAAATGACATGGACCACCCTGGATCACTTGCTTCCAATAATCTGCAACCTGGGGAGTTCATTTGTGGCATCAAATTCTCCACTACTGTAATACAAATAAGTTACTATTTTACACTATAATATGGGCAGTGACTCCTCTGTCTGCTCAAACCATTGCAGACTCATATTGTGAGGTGTGCAAGCAGAATGCAGCAAGTGAGTGTTTGCCACCTCAACTATCTGGAACTACAATGCCACAGTCCACTCTGAGCCTACCAGTGAATCACTGCCACTACCTCCAAAGGATCTCAATACAAAAATGCTTGACAAGGTGTGCACTCCAACAAGAGGATATACATATACTGAACATGACAAAAGGCAAGTTACAGTAGATCCTCATGTCCATAGTCACAGGTGACCAAGGTGAGTACTGCATTTTCATGCAGGTTTTGTACTTACTGAGGGAGTATCCAATACTGCCATGCAAGTGAGATCACTATTCAGAAGTGTACAGCATACTAGACACATTTCTACCCTGGGGGACCATGGCAGTACACTTCAACCTCACCAAGTTGAGTTGGAAACAAACAGAGATACATTCTTGAATGGAGACCTGCAGGTAAATGGATTGTTGCCTTTTTTTTTCTTGCAGCTAGACATATGAGATATTTCATTCTATATCTGACACAGATGGATTTGCTCAATTCCATCACATGATCATGCAGCATGGACAATCCCTGATTGGGAGGAATTTATAGTGTTTTGTAGATTGTCAGATACATTTGAGTATCTTAATCAATAAAGTTGTCTGATAATGATAATAATCTCACATCTGTAATGTTTGGCATAAATAACATATTAGTAGAGTGTAGTTACCTACAATAATGTGTAGTCTAATGTAACTACTTCCTTCTGACAGCAATAAGATTATACTCAGTAATTGAATGTTGAATAAAACCATGTTTCATGTCCATTCTGTGAATCACATACTTGCTTGATTTGGTAAGTCATATTAACAGCTGGAATCACACAGCTGGAGTCCACTGTCAGAAACTAAATATTGCACAGCAGAATAAGTACATATCTGGAGTCCCCTCCACCTCCTCCTTCTGCACACACCTCTGCCTCCTGTATTCAGCCAGCTTTACACAGCCAAGGTCCTCTTTTGGTATTTCTTGTATTTCTTTTAGTATTAATGTACATTTCATTCCTATGCTTCACTTATGCACTGCTCCAGCTCTTGTCACCTCCAAACATTTTTCTTAGTAATGTACTTACCAATTCTCTTACCAATCCCTCTCCACCTGGTAGTATATAATGTACACTCTTAGACCCTCTGTACTTTAGCTTGAATATCAATCTAAATAGTTATCCTTCATTCTCTCAATCTCTGCTCTGATTATCTCCCCTCTGATCACAGTAACTCTGATCTGATGTACCTATCTCTGCATCTCCAAAATATGGGGGACATCTGTCAGCAAGGGCACAACACACAAGTCCTGTGCCAAAGCCCTATCAGGCTTTGCAACTCTGAAGGTCCAGAGTTTTGCAATAGGGGTAACACCCAGTTTTAACACAAGGCAACCATACATGTCAAAGCATAACATATGGCAATACAGCATCATGATTGGGAAGAATCAGGAAGACATTGGATGGGATTGGAAGTCCCATTGTGAGGAGAAGATAAGTCCTATCATATCCATGCAAACCCCATCTCCAACCAACTCTGATCATATTTTGACCAACTCTGACCCTACTATATTCAACTCCAATGCAACTCCACTTCAGACACCTGTCCACCTCCAAGTCAGACCTCCAATATCTCTGTATAGTATAGTACACTTCCATAATGTCTTACAGCTCTTGAGTACAGCCCTCTGGCCTTTGGTTATGTTCTACCCTCTATCACATATTACTCATCCTCCTTCATTCCTTGATGCAATGTTCATCACCCCCTTCATAGTATACACTCCACACTTCCAGTCCAGAGTTCACCTGGACATTGGTATATAACCTCACAGATACTCTTGCTGTACTTTAGTCTGAATATTGACTACAAATACTCCTCTCCTTGTCTGGAATCTATTCCTCTTCCTCTCCTTCTCCCCCCTGAAATACCAGGACCCAGGACTGGGCAAGAGCACAACACATAAGTCCTGCACTGATGTCCTAAACCCCTCCAATGTCTGATGTGCAACTCTGATCATATGTAACTCCAATATTCCTGCACCTTCAGACCTCCAGCCAGACTTGAAGCAGAGGATCCACATTGTAACAAGTCCTTAAGCAGAAAGGAAAAATAAATGGTACCAGAAAATCCATAACAGGTGAGATCCCATGTGTCTTCAATTGACAGCCTTGACCAGCAGAATTTTTCCATGTGGCCCTGATGGCTGCAGAGGAGGCAGGTATAGAAGGGGCATTCCTTCTGAGCATGTCCCAGTGTAGCAGGGGTGGCCTGGTCATAGATGGTCCTTGCCTTCACAGATTAAGCATCTAAGTCATTTAGGATAAGGGGAATGGAGGGCAGGGCTGTGAGAGATGTCAACAACATTGATCAGGTTCATTGAGGACCCTGCAGGTGGGGCAATGCCAAAGCCATCTGGTTACCTTTTCCTTCTTGTTTCCTTTGACATCTGAAGAGCCAAGTCCTCCAATGATAAGGATCTATTGGAGTGGCTTGCATTTCCACTTGGGAGCAGGAGCAGAATTGGGGCAGCTGTCAAGGGGAATTGAGGTGAGGAACTGGTCCACAAGTCCCCTGAAATAACCAGCCTGTGACTGCCCTTAAGAGTCTAGCACTTAGGTCATAACAAGAGGCAGAGGACAAGGGGAGTATAATGTTGTTGGCAGGGAAAGACCAAGAGGACAAGACTGCCCCTTGGCCACTGCATTCATGGGGTTTATATACTACCTAGGGATTTGGCCATGTTTGGCCCTAATCTACTGATATGTAGATATACTGTATAAGGAGAAACATATGGTAAAGGTGAGTGTCACATCTGTGACATCCGACACAACTCTGCTCTGACACACTTTGGCAAAGTCCAATGTCTCTCTGATCAAGTCTGACATTTTCCTTATGAACTCCAAGATCTTTTCTTTGGACTTGTATATTTCCTCTTTAAAGTATATGTTGTATTTCCTTTTGTCTTAGTCTACATTTCATTCCAGTGTTTCACTTACTGCACCAATCCAGCTTCTCAATTCCCGAACACTGCTTTGGCTTTCCTTCACTCCAAACATTCTTGTTATAAATCATTTTGCGAATCTGTTACTAATACCTCTTGTCCTCATAGTATATAAAGTGTACCCTTGATCCCTGTACTCCCTAGCTTGAATATTGACATAGATTGTTACCTCCTCTTGTCTTCATCCTTTTCTCTTGACCTCCACTCCAATCATCTCCACTCTGATCACTGTAACTCCAATCCAATGTACTTATCTCTGCTTCTCTGAAATATGGGGCACGTCTGTCAGCCAGGGTGCAACACATAAGTCCTGTGCCAATGCCCTATCAGACTTCACAACTCCAAAGGTCTGGAGTTTGTGATAGGGGTAACGACTGGTCTTAACAGTGAGGCATAACATGCCAATACCATGAGGCACATAGCCATGGAATATTCCGGAAGGAAAGAAGCACAAACATGCCTAATGCATGCATAATATACGAGGTGTGGCAGTATGGAAGATCTGCCAATAGATAAGATAAAAAGTGTACCCATCATGCATGGTGATGGGCAAATGGAAGATCTAGTAGATCTAGATCTGTGAAAGGGTTAAAGGTGTTAAGAGTGAAAAGCTTGATAGGAGCAGACTAGCCACTAGCTGGATCAACTCAGGATGACTCTGGAGTCCACAGTGAGTAACCAAGATGATATTAAGAGGGAACAACAAGGTATACTAACCTGGAGTCCACAGTGAGTAACCAAAGACTACAAAGTGGAACTCCAGGGAGTAAGTGCACTTCAAGTCAACAAAAGTAAACAATGAGCCACAGCTGATTGTGAATGCAAAGGCAATGCTCTGTAAGGGCAGAGCATGCAAAACAACTGGAAAAATCTGGAAAAATGATAGATAAGTAAAGTGACCATGGAGAACAACATGGGCATAGTTAGAACCAAAATGAGGTGCGAAATCACCAATACTAACAGAATATGACTCATGATGAACCTTGGTCACTCACTCACAATCCTTGTACTACCAAATGGAGGAGAGCATTCCCATTGCAGCTAGGATATGTTTCCTGATCTGCTGTTACCACACTTGCTGATCCTTGTACACCCAGACCTTACACCCAGACAGTGGATCTAGTATCATACAATGTCCCTCTGGCTGTGGAGCACCATTCTCGACCCTCCCCATCCAGCCATGTATGCCCAATGGACCCTTTAGCCTTCTAGGGCATGTATCACTCTAGATTCATTTTTCACATAGAGTTCCTATTTGATCCCATTGATCCCTTTGATCACTTCCACTCTTCCTTGAGAGTGGGTGTTATGGTTTGGAACACCAATTTGTTTTTCTCTTCTTCTTTTGGACTTATCCTCTCCTCATGATGGGACATCTGGTCCCATCCAATGTTTCCCCAGATATTCCCCATTTGCAATGTTGTATGACTGCATCCCACTCTAGACATGTATGGTCACCTTGGTAGCTGTCCCACTGGTCACTCCACTGATCCTTTCCCTTCCACTCTTCCTAACAGCAGAGCTCCATTGATGAGTAGTCTTCTTACTGTTGCTTGCAACACCATTGTTTTCCTGATGGTCTGTGCACCTTCACACATTGTATATAAGCCCCATTTGTAAAGTCGTTTTCCCCAAGTTAGTTCTACACAATATACTGCGTTTAACTCATTCCCTCTCGCCAGACTCTCCCTTCACTAGTTCCAAGTGAAGGCTTGACTGCTTGTGACTGTATCTAAGTGGAACCAGGACCACTTGCCCTTTCCTAAAGGCCCTAATCAGGGTGTGGAGGGCAACTTCAGGTTGTGCTTGCCCAACCTGTCACCTTATCAAACAGGCATCCTCATACTTGACATACTCCTCTTGCTCTTTTCTCTTGTCTCTGCTTTCACCTATTACTTTGCCCTCTATCAACTCAAAGTTTCATGAGATGACTTAGTGCAGTAACCATAACAGCAGGATCCCATTTTGATTGTTCATTCCCTTTCTAGTGTGGGAAGGCCTTTGTTCCTCTTTAGGAGGACCTCTTTGCCCTGATGGTCTATGCACCATTCAGGATAGTATTATACATAAACCCCAGAATACTAGCTAGTGACCTTAAGCTAGTTCTATGCCATTGTTGTACTGCAACTCTCTGCACTTAAGTATGCCCTTGCAATCTACTTGGCTTTACTGGTGTACTGGTGATAGGACATCAAAACCTCATTTAGCTTGTTGTAGGTCACACCTTAGTTGGTCACTGGCCTCACTCTTGTGTTCAGGACATGCACTCTGCTTGGCCTCTCACTCACAGTGTACAAGGATATCCTTCAAGCCTACTATTGATCTGACCTCTGTGCTTCTTGCAGTTGTGTTACCATATTTAGTATGTTGTGTTCAGTTTGTGTTTGTTTGGCATAGTAGTTATGTTTGGAGTCCACTGTCCTTTGCTTTTCTTAGTTTCTGACAGTGGCCCTTCCTGCCCTAGCTGTTACGCTTGACTCAAGCATAGCCCAGATATGGTCTAAGTTCAAAGGTCAGAGGAGTCCTAAGAAGGTAGGACAACGTAGGGTCAAGGGTTTGAGATGTTTGTTTAAACGTTGAAGGGTCAAGGGTTCTAGAGACTTGGCCAGACAGGCGCAAGTGTAGTTCAAAGGTTCTAAGAAGCGTCCACTCAAATAGTAGGACGAGGACTAGAGGAGGCGAGACAAGGAAGAATGTATTCTGGGAGCCCAAGCTGAAGAATCAGTGAAGGGGATCCAGAGGTCTATATACTATACAGGCGGTTCGATGACTAAGAATATGGAAGGTCATAGAACAACGAAGAAGGGTCATGTGACTGGCCGAGTCAACATGAGGTAGAAATGAGTCATCGAAGTTGATGCTGTGCATGGAAGGTTCTGGAAGAAATGAGTACGATGACGAAGCAAGTGATTACTAAGAAGATATGAGTCGGGGAGGGGAAGAGTCATCATATGAAAAGAAAAGATAAGTCCGAAATAAGACAAGGAAAGATAAAACGTAACACTAGCTGCTAGAGTCAAAGAGTCCATGCTCTGCATCAAGGACCTGCACAAAACCACCTTCAACATTGAGAAACTTGACAGTGAGCTTGTTTGCATGGCCATGATTCATTCTCTTGGCCCAGAATACACCCATTTTGTCTTTTCCCTTGCACTCCTGACAGATCTTGACAAGGACAAGGTGAAGGCTGCCTTTCAGATGGAAGAAATAAATCACCACCCTCGCTCTGATGCTTCTCCAACCGACTCTGTGCTCTCTGCTTCATCTGGCTGTAGCTGTGCTCCAAATGCGCATTGTTCTTTCTGCAAGAAGTCAGGCCACTGCCAATGCAAGTGCTATTTGTTATGGATTTCCCTGGTTGCCAGACTGGACCCACCAGAACCCCTGTTCATTTTTCCTTGTTCTTCACCATTCCTTGATGGACAGGACACACACTTACACCCTGAAGGCCTGGCAGACGCCTTCCACCCTGAGGAGCCCTAGTGCCCACTCATGCAGTACTCATCACTGGAGTACACCACCGACCTGCCATTGTCCTCTGATGGCCCCTGAGGGGTAACCCTAGACCCTCAGCCTTGCAACGCCCTTGAGGGGTAACCTTGGACCCTAGCCCTTGCAATATGACCACCCCCAATGCCTAGATCTGGGGCATGACTGTTAAGAGCAAAAAGCTTGATAGGAGCGGACTAGCCACTAGCTGGATCAACTCAGGACAACTCTGGAGTCCACAGTGAGTAACCAAGATGATATTAAGAGGGAATTACTAACCTGGAGTCCACAGTGAGTAACCAAAGACTACAAAGTGGAACTCCAGGGAGTAAGTGCGCTTCAAGTCAATAAAAGTAAACAATGAGCCACAGCTG
>JBBPTB010000586.1:0-17581 GCA_038093875.1 Boletus tylopilopsis | reverse complement strand
GTACGTAGGTCACTGATCTAGCCACGACACACCGCACGTACCCGTGGAGTCACCGCGTCGCCCTTCGTCCTCGTCCACCGGCACCGCATCGCAGAGCTGCATCCTTCAACTGAGTTGCACCGCGTACATCTAGAAAATCTATCCAAGGTCCTAGTAGCCGGCCGTTCCCCCCCAAAAAGTCAGATCGCCCACGACCCTGGCCAAACACCCGCGCACGCGCACGCGAACTCTACAGTACATACCATACATACATACGATATCAAACTCGATCTTGAAAGGCGACGACTGCGCTCGCACGCCCCAGTTACCCTGGGTACGATATGGCATTTGCAGCTGAGGGGTTCCGAGTCAAAACTCCACGCGAACAACCATGTCATGCAACGTTCCAACCTTGTTTTTTTTTTTTTGATCCCCGTTGTCTTTCCCCCCCCCCATCTTCGTATCCCAAACCCAAGGCAGTGGGACCCAACAAAACTTTGTTACGAAAATAAACCGGGCCCATCGCATCAAGTCGATATACGGATCGACGGTCTAGATTATAGGGTACTTGTCATGTTATAACATTCCGCAACGTTCCAACGTTCCCAAATGTCCAAATATGAATCTCCCGATACTTATGACACGCCCACGCACTTTTTTTTTCTCTTCCCGTCCCATGCAACAAAACGTGTTCCCAATAAGACGTGCATGAGATTGCATTATTATTCTAACAACGTGACAAGAGCGATGGAAGAGAAAACGAGTCCATGTGAATACGGAATACGCGAACCAATATGCAACATACACTAGAAAATTTTAAACCCAAGCAGACGCGAGCCCGTCATGTATACAAAAAAAAAAGAGAGAAATAATAGGTTAGATGCCATGGATAAACAAGCAAATGACAAGAAAAACAATTAATGGACATGCAGCGAACCCATCCGTGTGACGAAAGACTATACACGCACCGCCAACGACTAGCCAAGAGAAAAAGAAGTGATGGGCGTCAACGTTGCTGTGAACGAAAATATATGCGGAAAAAGATGATATGATGGTACGATGGTGAAACGAGATGTGAAAGAAACATGGTAATGGAAGAAGATGCAGTGAACGGAGATCTACGGTAGATGTATACATGCGCTTGATGGAGAATGCGGTGACCAGCGATCATGGTGGTCAGGGTATGTATGTACAACACAGATCAAAATCAAAAAACACAATATGCAAAAAAAGAACGGCGCCGTCCAATCCAGAAAGAACGTGTGGTGAACATGGGTCTTGTGTGCGATCTTGTCATTCGCGCTTGGACATGGCGAATGCCCCTTCAATCGTCACCGGTTCGCCAGGGTGAGTGGTCGTCCGCCAGTTCCCGACAAAGTTTTGGCCGCCCACGACGTAGCCAGTGAACACCCAAACACCGAGGGATGCACTCGCGGGATGCGCCTAAGAAGATCATGAGTCAGACACGTGCCTACCTTCTCCCGTCACCTTCGAAACGAGAACTCACAGGAACGCGGATAATCGCAACGAGTCCGTCCCACTCGCGAACACGACCATAGAAATTGTAGTGATGCCAGGCCTGGCCGTGCTGATGATCCGTCTAGACGAGAAACGAATTAACGCGAGCGTACACCAACGGAGATAGGAAGAACGCACCTCGCCAACGAGGACGATATCGAGAATACCGTTGCACTTGCGTCTGATCACAAGTTCGTCGGCATCGGCGCCTCCGATGTCCATGTCTTGGTCGCTCGAATCGTCGTCCATTGAATCGTCGTCGTCGTCCTCAGGACTCCCTTGCGCCAGCAGATGTTGGTCGACCGCTGCGAGATACCGTTCGTCGTCTTCCCGAAAGATCATCTCGGACGTCCCACGGTATTCGCACCCACGACACCTGCTCTCATCGTGTAAGTCAGGTCCTCCAACGATGTATTCGTGGTAGGTCGAGGACCTCTCCTGACACGTGATAGCAAGGCCGTGCTAAATGAGACGTCAAGAAGTTGCTTAGATAGACGTCATCTGGTCGTAAAAAGAACACACCGTAGCCTCATGGAAACGCGCGGTGCTGCGGAACCATGCGTTCTGGATGCCACCTGACGCGACAGGCTCGTTTGGGTGGACATCCATGCAGTGATACTCACGAAGACGCATGAAGACGGGTGCGGCAGTGAGACCGACGGTTTGCTCGCTAAAGGAAGGGGGAATTTGACGTGTTTGCATGACGTTTCCGTAAAGGCCATCGTCAGGGTACTGTGAAATGGATGAACATGAGACGAGACAAGGAGGCGTATCCATGATACGCACGAGCATCCTGCCCTGCCAGAGACCACTGAGGAGGCCAGGTGTGTAGTGCATGCGCTTGAGGGAAACGGGGGTGACGAGAGAGTTGCAGTCGGCGAGGCGGTTCCAGTCGTCGTCCCAGCGAGCGCTGGGAGCGAGGTTAAGGCGTGCCTCGAATCCAATGTGGTCATAGTCTGGGATGTCGTTCCACCAATCCCACTTCGATTCGGGCACGAACTTGGCGACCTTGTGCTCGTTGAGTTCTTGAACATCTTCCTGAGTTGGACCGACGGTGAGATGGCCGAGCTGAACGGCATGGGCGCGCGTTCTTGGGAGATGAGGGGGAACTCCGACTGGGAAGACTTCGCGATGTGCGAAGTAGATGAGCTTGGCTGTGACGGATGCAAGTGGGATGCCAAGCATGATAGAGGAATTGTATAAGGGTATCCTGCGGGAAAAGCCAGTGCGGTAGTGGGGATAATGGCCATGGGCGGTGACGAAGGAGTGGGTAGACTGGGCCTGGGTGCTCTGGAGGGGAAGGGTGGAGTGGACATGAGGAGCGAGACAACCAGCATACTGGGAGACGGTGAGACGGGGTAAAGAGAGGAGACGAGGAACGTACACGGATGGGCATGAGGACGAAGGGTAAGATAAGCCTGGTCATCTGAGCGCGCTGAGCGGACGACTGTGCTTTGAGACGGTCTGGACGAGGGTTTGGACAGGGAAAGATGGAGAAGAACGCGAACGCACCTTCTGTGGTGGACAGCCAGAGCAACCAGAGTGCGAGGGAGTTGAGCTCATTCTCAGCGGGCCAACCGTCGACGGAGCCGTCATAGAGACGTTCGCGGACGAACGAGTCGATGAAATCGGGGAGACCCGCGTCGCTGAGTTGAGAGCGGTTCTTGCCGTCGCTCTCGAGCAGCATGGAAAAGGCGGTCCAAAAAGTCTCTAGGACATTGCCCGCACGGACGTCGCCGCGACGTATTGCCCTGAGAGCGCTGTAGTTGGCGCGAAACTGGATGCAGAGTCCAGGGGCATCGAGGTAGCCGAGACGGCGGACGGGCGCGGAGACGTCGAAAGAGGCGCGAAAGAGGGATGCGTAGAGGTGGTTGTTGTCGCTCAGTGCGGTATAAAAGTGCCTCGAGGTGAGAAGGAGGGGGAGTACTGTGGAGGCATCGAAGAGGAGCTCGAGGACGATTTTCTCGAGGAGTTCGAGGGGCAAGTCGAGGATGGGGGACATTGTAGGGGAGGAGGAGGAAGAAGGACAGAGGGAGGGAATACGAGATTGATATAGTTTTTCGTGATGTCTTTGTTGCGGTGTTTTCGCTGGTAAAGTCAAGCCCCGCATGACCTCGTGCGATGGGAAGTCGGTACGTAACTAACGAGCGTCTGAACGCCGCCCTCGTCCAATCTCCGTCCGGTCTATCCCGTACTCTTGTCCGGTTCCGCCGGTTCAAAAACCATGTGTACTTACTTTTTACTTGCTTTTAATTTCCGCCACTTACTACTACTACCACCCCTCCCCACTCCCACTCGCGTTTTGACGTACTTGCATGGGGACTCTGACCCGTTTTATACGCCACCCCCTTGTGTGACCATGAAACGCACAGATAGGTACACTCAGACAGCTGATCGCCGTCTCCTTTTCCCACTTCATCTCCTTCGGACCCGCTCTCGCTGATAAGGGGCATTCCTCGTCCTTTCACCCCCTTCCATTCGTATCCCACAACCCTGCGCTCGTTTTCTGTCCTTTATTTTGATCTTGTAATAAACCTAGGTTCGTCTCTTAGAAACCTGTGCTTCATGTAAGCAGCAAACCGCGGATCCCTAGGCCCTTCATCGTGATATTTGTGAAAGAGCGGCAGGTTGGCATCCACCATCACGCTCGCGCAGAGTCCACCATGCTTCCAAATCACACGAAGACGCTTAGATACGCGCGCACCGTCCGTGATAAGCTGGTAGGTAGCTGATAGTCGAACTTGGTAGCAACAATCGAACACAAGGGCCTGTCATACACCGACAGGGCGGGTTCATCGGTACAAAGAAGCCTTCCAATTTAGGTCAAATCTTCCCCTAAAAAGGAATGTGACTCTCTCTGCTGGGCCGATCGTCACACTCGACAGAGGTAGACCCGAAAATCATATAAAAGGCCTCGTCCTCCCTCTTTCTCTCTTTCTCTGCACCTCCCACCATCCCTCCATGCACCCCACAACAACGTCCCAGTCTTTCCTTCCTTTTGCCGACGACTACAGTCCTCCCCGATCGAGGACAACAGCTGCCTCCATCTGGGCCCCGCAGCCCGACGCTACGTGGCCTAACGCCACTGACCCGTTTTCTAGAGATAGTGAAAGACCTACCTTTCGTCAGCAAAGGGCTCTCCGAGGCTTCAATCCGATCTTCGGCAACGAGGACGTCTTTGGTCCCGTCGGCCTCGTAGGTCCACCGCGTAAAAGGGACATCGGAGCCATCGGTGACGGTAGAAAAAGGCAAAGTCCAGAACTGGACGATGATGCACGTTTCATTTCGCGCTAATTTACGCGCATATACTCACCTTTTTGGTCGTTCAGCACGTCGAGCAGCTCTTGCGCGCGCTCAATCTCAACTCACCTGCGCCGTGCATTCAGCAACCCGTTCGGGCCGTGAATACTGAGCCCGTGAACCTCTCGGGCTCTCCCGACGTGTCCCCGAGTTCGACCGCTTCTGCACTTTTGACCCCCACGGACTTGTCGCCCGCAAAGCCCTCGTTTGACTTGAAGATCGTTCCCCCGTACGAACCACAGTCCGTTTCCTCCAATGTATCCCCGTCCTCTCTTTTGTTCGACCCCAGCTTTCCCTTGAAGACGCGCGACTTTTTGTCCGCTGTTAATATCCCACACTCGCGTCTCTTGGAGCCTCCGGTCTCTTGTACATTGCCTTCGGGTGGCCTCCCGTTCTTTGACCAGTACATGGAGAGTACTTCTCCCGCGCTTGGCACTCAGCCTCTCTATGACAGTGCGTTCCCCCAGCTTGTCCGCCGGGCAGACATGTCCACTCTCTCGTCATCCACGTGGCGTCAGCAGCAACAGATTCCAGAGTGGCGAAGGGAGGAAAAAGTCATGAATGATTTTCCGAATAGTTTGTCAGCCGACGATTCCCTGAGAATGTCCCCCTCGCAAAGTGCATTTCCACGTCAAGGGTCTGGAGCAACGCATTCTCACGAGGCATGTCACTTTCCTTCATTTGAATTACATACCGACTGACGTGCGTGTTTTCTTCTCACACGCAGCCCATCAACTTTTTGTCGCTCCTTCATCCTTCCTCGTCTCCGCCTTATCATGTCTTTGTAGCACGCATCATCAAGTCATCGGACCAGCAGGCGTCGATTTTTTTGCAGCAAAAGCTCAAAGTCGCGGACCTCGAAGAACGTCACAAAATTATCGATGCCATATGCGCACGTGGATTCGAGATGATGTCTCATCGGTATTTTTTCACAGTCACCATATGCAGATTAGCATGACCTGATGCGATTCACATAGATTTGGAAACTGGGCCGTTCAGCGATGCTTGGAGGCTGCTGCCACAATCGAAGAGCGGCGAAAGATTGTGGCTTGTATGAGGTTCGTTCCATCCGTCCCTTTTGTTGATTTCAGGTGCTCAAGGGAAATCGCGCAGAGGCAGGGTGGTCGAACTGGCAACTAACTGCTACGGGTGCCACGTCCTCCAAAAGGCTCTCGATTGTGAAGAAGACATTAGACTGTTGATCGTCTCAGAACTTCTCCTTGGTGACCCGGCCTTAACGTTGGTGAATAAGCATGCGTCTCACGTTTGGAGCAAGGTATATCTCCGCCGCTGAAACTCGACTCTGACGAATCATGATGGTTTAGATCATGGAACTGAGTTGGACGCCTCCTGCGCCGCCGATCTTCGCTTAGTGAGTCGTTTCGTCTTCTGACTTTCGCAGGATTAAGTCCCGCCTCCAAGTGTCAATAAATCGCTCAAGGGAAAATGGGCTTCGCTTGCATGCCACGAAACTGGGTCCCTTGTTGTTCAGGTGACATTTCAACATGGATATTCTCGCACGATTGGTATTCAGTTTCCTGTAGCACGCGTTTGAGAACCTCGAGGAAACTGCCAAGGATGGAATTATCGACGAACTGTTGAATCAGGGCTCCGTCGTCTTTGGGGAAATCGCCAAAAACCAATGGGGATCATACTGCATCCAACACAGTACGTGTCAGGAGCCGACTGCATACTGAGTACTGATCTTTGTGCGCCAGTCTTGGAGCATGGATCACTCAAATATCGTCAGATGTGTCTTGATCACTTGATCGCCGACTTGCTCGACTACGCGACCAACGAGCAGGGATTCAAGTCTGTCACCAAGGCATTCAAAGAAGCGGGTCCAGAGACGCTCGCAAAGATTGTGAAAAGGATGTGTGAGCCAGCGAAAGGGTAGGTAATACCTGACCCTGCCGAACGTCACGCTGACGATTCCACGTCTCAGTGGTCGTCGTGCCATGATTGTTGACCTGGCTTTGTCTGTCACAGGTAGTCAGCTCATCGCGAACGTGCTCCCACAGGCAAGTTGTTTTACACCTCTCGCATTGTGAACGGTTATTCCATGTTGTTTTAGGCTGACAAAGACCAACGCACGATGCTCTACGAATGCATCAGGGGTCACATTGTGACGCTCCGCGGATGCAAGACCGGATCCAAAGTCATTTGGCTTTTGTACGTCCCTTTTTCGATCGTCTTCACTATTGTCTGACAATGCATGTAGTGATAGAATGGTTCGTCACGTTTTGGTTGGATGTTGTTGTGACTGACCACCCTGCAAGCGCGCTTATTATGGGTACTGAGCTACCTTGGCCATCCAATATTCCAGCTATCAACCATCTTGGTTCATGGCATCTTTTGCAACTGCATCTGTCGCTCGATCGCCCGGGATTCCGCCCCCATATTGGAAAGCAAATATATGCACTACGCTGGGTTGAAACCATCTTCCGCATCGATCTTGCAAGCTTTGGCACATCGACAATATTCGATCAAGCATTTTCGAAAACGCATCCTTTACCACCATCGAAATACGCAAATATCCTACTTCGATTATACTCTGCACTACTTCTCGGCCGCGCCGACCGTCTATTCCGCATCGCACGAAAGAACAATCTTTGCATCAAACTTTCAACCATTATTCGTTATATGATTCCTGCTTATTTGCACCGATCCAGGACGTGCGTGTTTCTTCTAATATTTACCCTGCACAATCAGCTCGACGTTCCTTGTTCCACATCGCCCGGTTTTAAGCTGGGCTTTAAAAGCTGAAGTGCGCTTCATGTTTAAGTATCCTATTTTTCTTCCTTCGCTAGAATTTGCAGCCATCCTGTCAATCAGTTATTTGCATCACGTCAAGTCCAGCTACCGCACCGCATGTCCACAGTACATATTCTACCACGCACTGTTATTTGTCTAGTTGCCATATATTGCCAACGAGTGTATTGAATCGGTTATCATACAGGCCGCCTTAGAATACAAGGTGGGGAATGCGTGAATATGGGTAATGACGAAACTTGTGGGTTATGCTGCGACTTTGGTGGGTAACACTTCCTTGCTTAACGTCTCACATTTCAGCTCTTGGGCTTCGGCGCGTTCGATTGTTTTCGTCAACTTTTCCTGGCGTTCCTGCATGCGCTGCTCCATCCCGAGAACTAGAAGACGGACTTGCTCTATTTGAGAGAGCGTTGCTTCGACAGAAGTCTGTGACGCGGTAGGAGGCGAATCGGACGCCTCGGAGGAAGGTGGTGGCAGCGTCATGGCAGTACGATTCAGGAGCGACGACAACATCGCCCTCGCGGCCACCGCGGGCGCCGTCGCTGACGACGGCGCAATATCCAGTACCGTCTACAAACCACGTCAACGCCCCGCGAACGCCAGTCGACGAAAAGCCAAAAGGGCAGACCTGCCAATTCTCTCCCGCGACCTTTGCCAACGCCTGTTCCAACAAGCGCTCGCGCATCCTGACGCGCTCCAGTTCGGCCATGCACCGCTCGTTTTCGCGCTGGGTGCCTTGGAGTATGAGGTCTAGATTCTTGTACTCTTTTTCGAGGGCGTGGAAGGTGTCGATCGGGGGGCGAGCCGCGAGCTGGGTTTGGAGGTGGAGGATAGTCGCTTGGAATTTGTCGTTTTCGCGTTCCGAGTCGAGGAGGCGTTTGCGGAGGTCTTGAGAGGGATGTTCGTCGGCGGATTCGGGGAGGAGGGGGAGGTCGGTGAGGAGGTCGGAGGAAGGGAGGGTGAGGGATGTGCGGGGGTAGGTGCGGACGCTCTGGGCGCGACGCATGGTTGGGGGGTCGTGGGTGGATCGTGGGCGAGGAATTGTCAGGATGGACGGGGTGGCTCAGAGAGGTGGGGATGTTGGATGTGGTTCAGAGATGCGGCCGGTGGCGGTGGCGTTTAGGGTTCGTCAGTAGTTGGCCTGCTCGTGTGGAAGGACGTGTCGACAGTATCGACGTCACGCTCGGGATGTGTACGTATACATGATATCTGAGATCCTCTCCGAGTTCGTATGCTCGTAGTAAGGCGACGCGTTCGTCGTCTTTGGCAAAAAAGGAAGACGATCACTACCTACGTGGCCCTTGCGATCGGGAGATTGGTAAGAGCGAATCAAACGTGGCTATCATGGCAACGTTTGAGAACTTGGTCCCATTCACGTCGACGGGTTCTTTGTGGCGCAACAAAGAACGGAAAGAACGACAAGGGATTGCGGAACGACACGTCCGTTGCCAGCTCGTCGTCGTCGCTCGTCACGTCCTTTTTTCCGTTTCCGCGATCCTAAGTATGCACACGTGATCGAGATAACTCGGGGGCGCGGGTTATATAATCTGCGGGGGAATGGCAGGACCCCAAGAGCCTACGTAAGAAAACCCCCCCAACTCACATCGGCAAGGCCACACCACGCAAGGAAAAAAAAAAATTAAAAGCGACTCGTTACCCTGTTACCCACCACACCGACGACGAGCACGAGCACGAGCACGACAAGAAACGACGACGACGGCGCTTGCAAATGAGCGACATGCCAATCTTGTTCCCAGCTTCCAAGCTGGGGGAGTACATCGTCACGGGCGACATCGCCGAAGGTACTTTTGGGAAAGTCAAGAGTTCGTTTTTTCTTTCTCTCTTTTTTTTTTTTGGCATGTCCTTGGTTCTCGGTTGATCTCGTTCCTCGGTCGTCATCTAGTGGCTACGCATACCATCACCGGGCAGCGCGTCGCCATGAAGTACATCTCCAAGGCCGTCATCCACATGACCAAGACCAAGACGCGCGTGCAACGCGAGGTCGAGTACATGCGTACTCTTCGACATCCACACATCATCAAGCTGTACGTGCCATGTCGAAGCGCCCATTTCGTTTATTTATGTTTTTTTTTGGGTCTTCATTTAATCTATGACGCACATCCAGATATGAGGTGATATCCACGCCAACCGACATCATCATCGTGCTAGAATATGCCGGCGGCGAGCTATTCAATTACATCGTCACCAACGGTCGCATGCCCGAACAGCGCGCACGGCGCTTCTTTCAACAACTCATCTCCGGCATCGAGTACAGCCACAAGCTCAAGATCGTCCATCGAGATTTGAAGCCCGAGAACGTCTTGCTCGACAATGACCTCAACGTCAAGATTGCGGATTTCGGGCTCGCGAACGAGACCAAGGACGGCGATTTTCTCAAGACGTCGTGTGGGAGTCCGAATTATGCGGCGCCAGAGGTCATTCGAGGCGGACTGTATACGGGCCCGGAGATCGACGTGTGGAGTTGTGGTGTGATTCTGTATGTGATGCTTTGTGGGAGGTTGCCGTTCGAGGACGACGACGTTCAGACCCTGTTTACCAAGATCAGTCGTACGTCCCATTTTTCGTTCGCTCGCCGTGTCGCTCACGCCGCGTCAGAGGGGAGCTACCATATGCCGAGTTATCTCAGTGTGGATGCGAGGGGTCTGATCAATGCTATGCTTGCCGTCGATCCCGTCAAACGGATAACGATCCCCGAGATCACCCAGCATCCGTTCTACATGACGGATCTTCCGCGGTACCTGACCCCTCTTCCACCACCCCCTGGGCCTGTCCTCGGCACGCTCTCTTCGTTGGTTACCCCCGCCAAAGCGCTGGATTTCGAGATCGTCGAGGGATTGGGCCGGATCGAGGAAGACGTCGTCGAGGAGCTCGCCTCGCGCATGAACGGGGTGGACAAGGAGGACATTTGGGAATGTCTACGCAGGGACGACGGCGTTCAAGGGAACGCCGTCAAGGTGGCCTATATGCTCTTGCGCGACAAGCGCAGGGCTGGAAGAGACCGTGAGATTCACTTTGATCGTGGTGGTTGTGCCCCCCTGACGAGGTCTAGTCGCAGAGTTCGAGGAACAGGAGCGCGATGCCAAGTTGGCAGCCATGGACGTGCGTCGTTTCATCCTCTCCCTCGCTCGATGCTGCTCACGTTGGTCCCAGCCTAGGAACACGATGTCGCCCAGCGCATTATCGCCGGTGGGCGACTTGGAAGACAATCCGTTTGAAGCCGAGTTTAACGGCGATTACGACGACGACGAGATCGATGACGGACTTGATTTCTCGACGCCCCTTGCCGACGGCGAGATCAACAACTTTGCCGTCCTCAATTCGTCCCTCCCGCTTCCTGACCAGCTCCCCGAACAACACCATCTTGCCTCGTACGCCAACGCGAAACGTACGTGGCCTGTTGCAAAGGAAAAGAAGCAGCACCGGACGAAATGGCACTTTGGTATCCGGAGTCGATCGCCGCCGATGGAGGTGATGCTCGAGATATACCGCACCCTCAAGACGCTCGGGATGGAGTGGAAGGAGAAGCGGAACCTGGGGGGTCTGGGTGGTATTCGACCGCAACGGCAGCGATCGGGGACCAACGGTGCCAGGATTGAGCGTGCCAAGGAGCTGGATGGGAACGATACGGTCGATTTGCGGGCGGCTGCAAGCGTGTATTTCATAGAGACGAGAGCGCGGGTCGAGGATGTCGTGGTGCGTGTGTGCTCTCGCGATGGAAACGACGTTGACTGACGCCTCGTTGCCAGGTGCTTATGAACTTGCAGCTCTACATGGTCGACTCGATAAATTATTTGGTGGATTTTCATCACAAGAAGACGTACAGGGCATCGGCGGAACCTGGCGCTGGCAAATTCGACATGGCGAATCCGGACACGTTGCTTCCCGAGACGAGCTCCGATGGACGATCGATCAAGGACGCCCATGCGGCGGCGGGGGACGACGTCGTGTCGCCGTTTGTGTTCATGGACGTTGCCTGCCGTCTCATTCTCGAACTCGCTGGCGGGGGAGAATAGTAGGCGTTTCTTTTTTTTTTCCTTCCTTTCTTTTTTTTCACTTTTGGCATGTCACTCAAGTTATGTTTACTCACACTTATGTATCGCGATCAGTCATTCCATAGATTTTTCTTTGTTCCTTTTTCTTTTTCACACTCACTCTCTTACTCATGCTTTCTGGTACTGCTGCTGTTGTGTTTGCTCACGCGCGTTGTGTGTAACCCTTTGTGTGTGTCGAGTATGCAGTCGTTCACTGCTCTCTCTCCCGTTTCCGCTCCGTTTCGCTTTTCTTTTTTTTTTCTGATGCCTTCAAACATCCAGCCATGCAATACCGTTGTACGAGTAGGTCACTCTTCTCACACTCTCCCTCTATATATATGTGCTTGGTTATCCATAAGTTACGTGTTTTTGCCACCTTTTTTTTCGTCTTCTCTCTCTGGGGAACGTTTGGGTTGTCACGCGTGGACTGTGAAAGCTATGAAATTGTGAAAAAGGTGTTTTTCGCTTGAATGTTGTGGTGTAGATGGTTGGGGTATGGTCGTGGATCTGAAAGACGATAGTGTTCAATCGGGGGCAAGGAGAACGACTCGTCGAACGAAATCAGAACGTCTGAGCGAAGCGCGGGTGGGGGGTAGATTGAAAGTACATAGATTGAACAAGGGTAGTCTGCCACGATAAAAATACGTGAGCTTGACTACTACGAGAGCGAGTACGAAGAACACTTGAATGAAACTAGAAAGTGAGCGAGGCGCGACTGGCGAGGGTAGGGGGTAGTTGAGCAAACCGAAAGTTACTTGTTTACAAGGACACTCAGACTCGACAGTTGTGGCTGTGAGGCAACAGAATCCTTCGCCGTGGCTCTAGTACACTTTAACACGATCGACTACCTTTCCCCCAAGGTGTTCGCTTTCGACGATACATCAACGAATTTGCGGTAAACAAGGTTTCTGCCGTTCAACGGCCATACATCTGGTACATTGATTGGACCGGCCGGGGTACCAAACCAAAGGGGAGGAGTAAATCACTTGGCAAATCAAGGTGTAACTGCCGACATCTTTGAGAACGACATCCCGGAATGTTATCAATCGCCCGAGTGATTCCTCGAGATAAGTATGGTTTTGCAACATAGAGAGACGCGCGAACTGTTCATGTCAGACACTCGTTGATGGCCCCTCTGGTTGTCGAAGAAAGCGCTTTGGCGAGCTGCCCGTGCTGGAGTTTGTTCGTGACTACTTCCACGGCGAGATATACTAATATGACATCCAAGAATTAGCCCGCTGCGTCCTCTCTGCACAGGTCGAATCGAGGAAAGGCGTGTGTCCCTTGCTTGGATGTCATATCGCAGACCGGCATGGAGAGGACACATGCAACATGCATTTCAATACCAGGCATGGTCACATCCTTTTCTCGTATACGCTACGCTATTTTTCTCTCGTCTATGCTTCACTATTTTTTCACACATTCCCAGCGGGAACCCGTACAGCTCTCGCAGCTCGCCACGACTCGTTTGAGCCCGTTACAGCCATAGCTACACCACGGTTCCATGTACAACGTGTGAAAATACTATCAGGCTCCCTTGGCACACCCCAAGGGAGTCGTTCTTCGCTACACGGTCTGCCCTTGCGACGCGGCAAACCTCAAGCGCATTAATGTAACCGTCTCAGTCTGTGCAACAAACGTGTCTACGAGTCCAACGAGCGTGATGTTCGTCACTCTTCGTCATCGAAATAAGCTTCATCAATTGAACCTAGAAACAATGAGTGATGCACATGGGCATTTACAACTCAAGTACTCATGACGCACTGAGATCATTACACTTCACAGTCGCTCCCCCAACCCAAAGATCATCTTCTATCTTACCAGCGAGATCTTTCGTGACGGATTCGGTTTGTTCCACGGTGTGTCCGATTACTAGAAAACCCCAGTAACTCCTTTCTCGGTCCCATGCTCTTCCGAAAGTCCGAAATTCCGGAGCCCTTAACATCGTGTGCTGCCGCAGTCGTCACCTGGATGACATAAGCAAACTTTTTGGTGACAATGGCACTGTCGATGGTAGGAAAGTTGGACTCCCGAGGACGCCAATAGAAGGGCAAGTCTGCAAGTTTGAGGTCCTGTGTTGCTGGCAATGTCCGGAGCCTGCCAAATTTGAGGGGTTCAGGGTCACGGAGCACCGGCTCTCCGGCCGGGTTGAGGTCGTACCAGCGAACCAACAGTTCCTCATGGCTGATAATATATGAATGAACGATCAATTCAAAAACCCCACCAACGGCTTGGCGACCTTCTGAGGAGCCAACCAGAGCATTGTACAGATTGGCTCTTTCAGCCTCCTGTCGACGCCGGATTGCTTTGATTGCTTCCACTCGAAGGAAGTGGGTCGGAAGAATCACGTCATCGTGCGCGAAACAGTGCCTTCCTCGTGGCGGGGGCAGATAAAATACTGTGGATGAACCTGCAGTTGTGCTTGGTGCATCGGTGTTGCTCAAGGCTTTTAAAACATTCTCGACCTCCCGCACGTCATTGTCAAGCTGAATTTTGACAGTGTCCTGAAGCACGTCTTCCACTCTCCCTCCTTCATTATCGTAAACTTTGATCAGGGTGCGCAAAACGCGGCCCCATTTGTTTGCAATGCGTTCCATGTGTCCAACGTCCCTGCCTACAACACGGCTACAATACATGTCACTTGGACAGCCACCAGGCAGCGAACAATTGGGACGTACCTGAAGTTTTCTATGTCCCTTCTAGATGGAAGGTCCATGTAGAAGTGATTGACATAAGTCTGCTTGGTCCACTCCTTGTAGCGGGCTAACTGGGGAGAAGTCAGTTGAAATGTGCGAACGCCGTGTGTGTGCGTAAAAAGATGTGTGGGGCTAATTCCAGTGACAGAATCATTTGAGTCTGAAAATGCCCAAATTCCGGGGAGCGCTGTCAAATATTTGTCATCCGCATGCAAAGAAACGCCTTCTGTGGTGAATAGCCAGTATTGATTGTTCGTGTATTCGACAGCGATGGGCTGTTTCTTCCGCAGTCGTTCAACAACAGCATACAGAAGGAAGCAGGATTTCCCTGTCGGTAAGTGAGTATGACCGAGTCATTGATATCATGTGAATCATGTGACGATACCTATCCCCGGTTGCCCAATTATACAGGCCCCCTTTCTGTAAACTGGACCAGGTTCTTCGAGTGTGGCAAACGTCTTGACATATTCCTCAAGGATGCAGAGTTTGCCATCCTCTGGTATGGTGGGGCAAATAGTGGTGACTGCCATGATGTGTTCGTTGAAGTCGAGATACTCGACATCAATACCCTCTATGTTCTTGACCTCTTTGAATGACTCTCGTCCCCAAGCCGCCTTCCAGAACTTTTGCAGATGTTCCTGACGAGAAAGTGGAACTGTGGTTTGGTGGGATGTTTCCGGGATGGCCTCGGCGGGGTCGCTGACTGGACCTGGAGCTGAATCAGCTCTCAATCCATTGGCTGGTGGTGACTCAGGCTGGGAAAGGGAGTTGTCAGATTTTTTGGGACGCTTTTGTGAATGCGACTGACATTTTGTTCTCTACCCTTGCCTTTGTTTTGCATGGCTAGTGGTAGGTGTGAGATGGTGCGATGGCTCCCCTTAGCACAGGCATCCTCGTTTTTTGGCCCAAACAATGCGCCAACAAAGACATAGGAAGCGCTTTCTCAACACTGCCCTCGTTGACATCAACGACATAGTATCGCCGCAGAGGTATGCCGCCCTTTATGAATCTGATCTGACCGTGTCCAGGTATTGTATCTCAGCATCACCTAGGCTGCCAAGCTCTTAGCGATGTATCTGGTATACTTCCTGCCATGAACTCAAACCTTGTCAGATGTCGTCATTGCTGGTTTATCAACGTTCAACAGTGTGTTATACAAGACATGGACACTCTATTAATACCTCATCGCCCCTGTCTTAGACCGTTATCGCACACTAAAAAGCTCTTTCTGACTCTCCCTTGATCAAATACTGTTGAACGCATCGGCAGCACTACGCGTGTCCGCTGTCAGAGCACGTACCATGAAGCTGTCACACGCGCATAATGCTACCCCTTCTTTAACCCTACCTTCTGCATATGCAAGTTCCATATCATGGAAATCACCCAGTACTCCCATCAGTTCTCTTGAGAGCATTCAAAGTCGGTTCTGGTCAAGGGCACTTGTGTCGACAAGTCCATCCAGGACAGCGGGGTACGTTCGTTCTTTTGGCGCATATATGCACATCGGACTATACGTATGCGTCTCCGGATCTGTCTGTTTCATATAGAAATTCAAGGCGTTGGGATGATTGGCATGGCATGTACCCATCTACAGCTCATCTCCCACTGCAATTCTCGACGATGATGGTCCGTACACCAAAATTTTAATAAACCTTATTCTGAGCTTTGTCAAGGCCTCTGCCTTCCTGATTTCTTCCCTCAATTTGGACTGGACGTCAGGATTATGCACGAGTTCCAGCAAGATGGATGAAATTGCTGTCGAGATGGTTTCATACCCAGAGATCAAAAGCGTACTGTATAAGGCACAATGGATGATGTGAACAGTGAGCAGAAAGTGACGATGTATTTCTGGAGTTGATCCTGGACAACATCCATGGATTGTGCGAGGAGTGTACAATCGTACTCGATCCCAGTTTTGTACATGTATTTCTGTGTTCACTGGTAGTGCTGGTACCATGGATCATCTGACACTTACTTCTGGATCTGTTCAACAAAACCAGGATGTCTTTTCATTCTTTTTCTCGCTTACCATGTTCTTCAGATTGGGACAATCTCAAAGGGTAATGGACTGGGAGAGTAGCAGCACCAGGAGCATGGCGCAAGATGTCGAAGACATTCGAGGCGGTGCGGAAGAAGATGGTCAGCGTCGTCGTCGTCGTCGTCACCAACCTTCGTGCCTGTCACACCCGTGGTGAGGGTGCCACTTGCATGGCCACTGACTCGGCGCTGAGCCACTCACCATGCAACCGCGGCCGAGTTCGTGCTATCCCATTATCTTGGCTACTCACCGGGACAATACCTTGAGTAGGATGAGCTGATTTGGAAAATATTATAATATGTACACAGGCGCCTGTCGTACGTTATCGTGTCAACCATGAAACATCTCGCTCCCCGACGCACCTTGCAGCACAAACGCGTCGTTGGACGTGATGTTCTTCATGTTGTGCATCCACACTACGAGCGCACCCCGCGCCGTATTCCGTCCAATGAAATCATGGCTATAATTCCACAATCTACACATACCGCACAGAACCTTGCTTGCCCTGTGTTCTTGATGACCAATTTCAAATTGCGTTGTACTGCGAACCGAATAGCAGCCTGGACACCTGCCACCGAACGCACATCAACGCCTATGACCGGCATGATCCCTTGATCGCACTTGCCTGTGATGGTTGTATTCATGTAACACGCGTCAGAGGTCCCATTTGGGAACATGTACATCTCGAAATTGGCCATCCCAAACGAACCAGGGTGGAACGATCGCCAGTTGCCGTTGTACCAGTTCATGAGCACATTGGTACAGTTCCGGACGGGTGGGAAGGCAGATAGCACGGCGAGGCAGTGGGAACGGGATAGATGAGGGGTTGGGAGAGTTGGGATTGCAGCTCTGCAGAGGTCGCGGCAGAGGGCCAGCAGGGCTGGTCGGAGGTGCAGTGACCGAGAGGACGCCGCTCGCTTGCGAGGGCTGCAAGCTCACAAGCGAATGCGATTGTATACCAAGGTCTCATCCCTGTGGGTAGGATAGAGAGGGAATTAGACAATGAAGAAGATGGGTTACAAAGTTCACTTATATGTACCCCTTCCGCGGCTAATCGTCACCTAACTTAGTAACGTTGTGTCGGTGGAATTGGACTCGGACGTCGCGACACACATCTGGATGACTCAGCAATTGCCACCCTCTCCCTCCATCATCGACATCAAATGACGGATACGACACAAGTCAGTGACATCAGTGGGACCACCCTGGAAACCACCCAGAAAGTC
>JBBPTB010000585.1:0-17589 GCA_038093875.1 Boletus tylopilopsis | reverse complement strand
TGTTCTAGATGCGTTTACAGCTAAAAATGTAACTTCAAGGGTGCTTGCTTCGATCTGGCCAACTCTGCCGTGAGGTCTTTCTTTTGCTGGCGGGTAGCTCCTCTGTCCAGCGTAGTGACGTGATAAAGTAGCTCCAAAGGGTGGGGCAACTGAGGGCCACATTGCGCCAGCGACGGTTAACGTTGACCCAACTGGGTGCGGTTGGAACGGGACGATACAAGTGGGCAGCCATGCACCATGAAAAATAATCGCGAGCACCATGCGTGAATATGGATTTCGATGGGAAGGCGATAAATGGAGCGGGATATTCCTCCGGCAACCTCCTCGTTCATCCTGGCTGCGGTGTCGTAAGTTACCAAACGAGTTGTCCAAATTCGTGAGTCGCATCGTGGAGCATCCGTGACACGATAAATACACGCTGTCTATAGAACTCACGGGGTTAAATTCCAGTACGTAGGAATGATTGTGGACACTTGATCAGTAGTAGTTAGATTGGCTTATGTCAGCAATTGTCGGATCTTCATCTCCGAGTATCTCGGCCAGGCCGGTGTGGGCTGGTGAGTAACAGTCCAATCGGACAATACTTATATCGTATCACTTACACCCTGCTTATTGTTCCGAGTCGTAAAATGTATCCGCCTGACTTGAACGCTTTCCAGGTTGGCTTGGACACAAGTTGTCTCTAGTCGCCGCGCGGCTGCGGTGATGTGAATATATTTGCCTGGTCAAAGCTCTATTTACTTAACGTGGACCAAGCCTTGAATGGGAACAATGAAGAAAGAACAATTGCAAAAGTAACAATCGACAGGTCGGAGCTCAACTTGCCATGGCACCCACAGAGGTCCACAGCGTTATAAAGCTTCAACCATCCACTGGCAGACCATCCCTCTCGTCATCCTCACTCCACTGCCCTCCGAGATGGTGACCGTACGACAATTAGCCTTCCACCGTGACGGAAAAAAACTCTCTCTGGCAAGGACTCTGGCCAGGGAATCAGCCCGGAATGGCGCTGCTCCCGTCTCACGCCTACCAGCGGTAATTCTTTCCCGAATATTTATCGATTATGCGCACAGCTGCTGCCATAGCTCGCGCGACACAAGCGTACCTCGATGGGTCAACGTATCGTATGTATGCAGTCATTGGCGTCATATCGCGTTAAACTCTGCGATGCTGTGGAGCCACTTGTTCGTAGTGTCCCCGCACTGGACTAGGGAAGCTCTCATCCGATCCAATGAGGCACCCTTGTTAGTGCGCGTTTGCCTCTCTCGGTCAAACATGGCAACGGCGGTGGACTTCCTGGAACAAGTTGCTCTACATGCAAAACGGTTCCGAGAATGCCATCTCGACTTTGAGCTAACCGATGCACACATAGTCTCAGTGCTGTCATCACGGTCTGCACCTCTCTTACACACCTTGGTGATCAATATCAGAGGCTATCCTCCCCCACTGGACGTGGACAGGGAGTTAGAACTCGACTCGTCCGACACTAGTCGCGCCATCGGCAGGCACACATTCTTCAATGGAACGACCCCCGCTCTCCGTGAATTACGTCTCACTCACTACCACACCACATGGTGTTCGCCGAAACTTGGCGGATTGACGGTCCTCCAGCTGCGCAACCTGCACTTCACCGTTCGACCAACTATAGAAGAACTCAAGGGAATACTTGTTCGCATGCCTGATCTTCAACGGCTTTACCTGGAGAATGCAATTCGTGGCGGTCGCTATGACCTGGCCTCTTTGCACGGCGCTGCCAAGATCCCTCTTCTCAGACTGGTTCACCTTCTGATTGCTGCACCCCTTTCAAGACTTGGCTGGTTCCTTTCTTCCGTTGATATCCCGGCCACGACGCAGGTCAGGTTGTGGTGTCGACTCGATGCCCACTTCAACGCGGATAATCATGCACCTTTCTATGAATTTCTCTCTCAGCGATCCTGCAACTCCGAGAAAGAGGAACCTTTTACCCCAACGGTTTATACTATGGTCATGGAAAGTGCCCCGGGACGCATGTCCATCATTTTTAGCAAGTCTGAACGTGAATGCGGTCACAGAATGCCCAGACTGGCTCAGCCGCTCTTCGAGGATTGCCCATGCGATATCCCGCTGAAAGTGCACATCATCCAGCAAGACGACACGGAGTTGGAGGATCTGCTCTTTGGTATCTGCCGTAGCATGGCACTGGCGCATTTGAGAAATCTCATTCTGGATTCCTGTCTACTCTTTCCGAGACTCTGGCTCTTCCACTTTGGCGAGCTGCGACGCATCGAAATGCGCGGTGGCGATTTTCTGGACATTCTTATACCTCTTTCCCAGTCGCTCTTTCTTAAAAACGTGGATAGACCAGAGAATCAACGTGCCCGGCTGTTTGCACCAGCGCTAGAGGAGCTGCATCTCGGGCGGGTTACGATTCCGCAGAATATGCCGTGTCAGGGTGTCGCGGGCACGCACAGGAGCTATATGGAACTCTTTTTCAGATCACTTGCGCAGCGCAGCGCGATGGGTCATCCACTCAAACTACTCATGATCGACGCGGACATGTCGTCGAGACAGTTGGACGAAGCCACAGAATTGATGGAGGTGGTGCAAAGGGTTGGGTTCAATGAGAATGCGGCAATCCTGGCGGATGAGGAGGGTTGTGAGGATTGCCGAGAAGAATTCGTTGAAGAGTGGGAGTGATAGGATTGCAAGAATGTCGTGTCCCCTTTGATTGGTAAGTGTGAGTCTTGATTTCAGCATTCACGACTCTTCATGCTGTATTGCAGTCATCCCGTTTGAAGAAATTGGCGATTGAATGACGTTATCTGAGAATAAAGCCGAAACTTTTGTCTGACTATATGTGCGCATCTTGTCTATCAATGTATATTTCTAGACATGCGACCGAACTTCAGCAAGTTGTGCCAATAATGTAGGTAACTATCCTCCTGCTTTCCGTCATGAAAGCCACATCTTCATGTATGAGAGTGCAGCCATTTGAACGGCATGGATCGTCTCGTCGACGAGCCCATTCTCCGCAGATAGATCCGAAGTGTGGAACCCGTCACCCTCGTAAATGGGCTGTGTCGCCGTACTGGCCTTGTCCAGACCATCCGCAGACACCGTCACATCGCGCCAAGGATCCCCTGTCGTATGTCAGCTTCGAATCGGACAAGACACATAGGCGAACAGAAAGACATACGAAGACCGTTCGCAAAGAAGAGTCTGTCCACATTGAGGTTCCAACCTCTGTACATCATATTTACCTCACCCACCGACGGTGAGGGAGGCAACGAAAATGCTTGTGGAAAGAAGTTTGTGCATTGTCTCTGCGATTGACAGATCAGAGCCATTCGAGTGACCACGCTGGATAGGCACCTCGTCATAGACAGGTTGCAGGATCCGACTGACGATGGCGGGTTGTCCGAGAGGGGGGCCGACTTGGTACCATCCAACTTGGTTACAGACCATCCAGTACCAGGAACGATTGGAATTGTTTACGGTGACGTTCGTCCAGTACGACTGGCTGGCGTCATACGTCCCGAGACACGTGCTGCGAACATCATTCCATCAACCATTCGATCACATCAGGTGAATTGCTTACTTGGCATCCGTCGTGCCGCACACTATCCACGAACATGCAGACAAAGGTCAGACACTGTCATTTTCACGATCAACGAGACTTGCCATATGCGTAGTAGGTATTGTTCCAGAACGAGCCCCACGCCTGGATGGCATTCTCAAGACCCCATCCACTCGAGGGTGCGCTGACACCATCCTTGACTTCGAGCGCGTCGCAAAACTGGTAAAAGAGTGCACCAGGGCCGGTGTCAGGCTGCATTGACTGCCAATCAAATAGGTTGATTTGCACTGTGATGACGTGACGTCATTGTCCGCGTGGTCTTTGGGAATTCAGGTGGACTCACGGGCAGAAGCGAAGTCATCGAGATGCGAGAGACTGCCCAGTCCGAAGGCATCCTTTAGATCTTGTATAGCAGCCATGTTATTCTCTGCGTAAATATGATCGAGGTATGCAATGACAGCATGAACATCAGAAGAGCAATTCTGGGGCATGTGTTCAAGGATTGGCGTGAAGTAGGCATAAAAGTCGCTAATCAGTTAGGGAATCAGACATCCACTAGGCAACATATAAAGTGAGCACGCACGTCATTGCCTCAACTACAGCTGATGATGCATAACCCGCTCGGAAGACACCAGGCTTACTGTTCGTTATGCATCGGCCAATCAATATCACCTAGAATACTTGGAATATACTTACTTGACCATCGTCCAAGCCGTCAGAGCACCTAAGGGCCATCGACTCCATCGACTTCATAATGACAACACTACATGACTGCACTCACCAGAGTAGCTTCCGCCAATCAAGACCCAAGGTGTATTGTCGGGCTTGACGTTGTCACCGCCAGGTATAGGAAGGTCAACATTCTGAGCAAAGTAGACGAGGTCGTCGATGGCTTGTCCGATTGTAAGAAGTTTGAGGCTCTGGGATGTAAGGTTGTCGTAAGGATTGGAGTAGCCGAAGAAACGGTGCTCGATGACGATGGTTGCTCCCTGATGTTGCTGAGCGATCATCCCGTTGATAGTTTTGTTGGTGAGGTAACCCTGATAGGCTGGAGAGGTATCAAAGGCACGTCAGGTCGAACTCTGAAAGACATACGTTCCGCGTTGGTTTCCCCTGGAGTCATGAGTATGATAGGGCCGCCTAGATGTGTTTTGTTCACGACTTTGAATAAGAGAAGGACACAAGGAATATACCAGATTCGTAAAATTCATAGTTGAACCAGTATCGCTGCTGGAAGGTGCCAAGACTGGGGTTGTTATGGTCAATGAGTTGATTGAAGTGGTATACGGTCGCCAGCGCAGGTAGGACTGTGCCGTTTTGGCTCGCGACCATTCGTTCGGGAATTGGAATCTTGGGAATACCGAGTCTTCCGCGCAACATGGCATTCGAAATCGCAGCCTCTGTAAAGGTGCTGGAGAGCAGCGCTGCTAGCAAGATGGTGAGTTTCATCTCCGTGCAAACTACTGGGAGAAGAACAGTGGGGGAAATACCCACCGGCTCTTGTTCGCCAGGCTTATATGAAAGAAGCTTAGACACTGTCCATGTGGTGCAGGGAGTCAAGCCTCGATGTAAACAAGACCGGCTAAAATTAGAAGCCGTACGAGTCGTCGATCGTCTTATTCCCGCATTGAGCCCCGAACTCGATGCCCAGACTGGCGGCTGTTGCGAACAAGTTGAGAACCTTCAAGAAATACAATTGATCGTTATGGTCAAGAGCGGTGATAGCTATTGAGAAGCTTTTCCTTTCTCGGACACAGATGCCCTTCCAAAAGTCGTCTTGTAGTGCACATTGACCCAGAAAGCGAAGGTGAAGAAGGGATTGTCCGGAAACACGCACGATTGGCTCTGATTATGGAAACGATTTCCATAAGCCTGATGGTGTAGGACCACATGATGGGGTGTCTAAGTATGTACTAGTTCGCAGCAATGGGCGCCTGTGACTCGTCACGCGTCACGGTTGGTGGTTGTCCACTTTGAACCGACTTTCACATTTCAGTGCGCGACGTCGAGATTTTGAAAGTTCGCTAGCGCAGCTGATATCGATGTGACCGGCCTTCGGGGGACCTATCTCGTTCCCCTTCAACGTCAAGTCCAATGCGCTTATTTCATAATACGGGCTTTCAGCGGCGCCAGGTGATTATATATATATACCTCACGATGGTTCTCGGACTAAAAATCGCGACATCACACGAACTCTCCCGCGTTCTCCCTCCCAAGAGGAGTTGATGGTGCGTTTGATTGTTTCTTTACCTCTTGTCATCCTCACAATAGTTCCATGGTCGTTGAATTCTGAGTTTGCCATGAGGGCGTTCGATCAACCACATCCCTTGACCCATTCAGGAGATTCGACAGCCAGCCAACAGTCTCGCCATGGGATATTTCCGCTTTGCCATCACTCCCGTGATCGATTATTTGCGCTATCGGCATTCATCACACTCAGCCGTACACGGCCTCAGTTTCCCGCAAAAGGAAGCGCAGGCCGCCTGGGAGCCTCCACTAACTTCCCTCTTTCCCTTCTTCTAATGGCGTCCTACGGAGTGACTAGACGAGGCTTCAGGCTGCTAGGATTCTTGTTACTCGTGTCTATTGGATGGCTTCTCTACATACGCTGGCACGACATTTTCCTGCGATCTTTCGTCCCAGGGCTTCCTCCACTCTACGAGAAAGTAAGGGCAAAGGAAAATTCCCTCTCACACTACAAAGAGTACGAACACAAGACCGTAAAGTACTTTCTTGCTGCGAACCATTACCACAGTAAGGAGCCTGGAGTTATTGCGATACAGAACGTCTTATTCATTCACCATTGTTGTTCAGGTTCAGGCTGGGGAAATGTCATGCAAGATTATGTCATGATGGGTTTACTCGCCCATGCCACTAATCGGTCGTGAGTTTCTCGTGCCGTTTCGTCTTTCATCTTTCCATTGCTTGTCGAACATCTAACTTCGTCCTGTCGTGATAAAAGCTTCGTATTTAATGACTACGTTTGGAACATGGATGGTTCTCTCTACTCAGACTATCATGGCAAGAAAATTCCCTCGCGCATTCCTCTCTCTGCTCTGCTGGGCGGTAAGCGTCATTCCCCGCATTGATTCCCGAATTCATAGCTACCAACAGGTCCGATGGTCGGCGGTCCATGGCCTGCCGGTGATCAGACACCTCTCTCTGTTTCCAGAGAGTTTTTCCATAAAGTCTGCCAGAATCCAACAGTTTTGTCAACAACAGATATCAACACCGATGACATGCGATTCAATGACGATATTTCCGTTTCTTACGTATTGGAAAAATGGATAGAAACAATCAATTCTATCGACGACCCTTGCCTAATGCTTGACCCGAATAGTCCTCCAATTTTTGAATACTGGTGCGCTGTCAGGATGTTCGAAATTTGCATGACCTATTAACGTCAGCATCGTCCCTCAAACAGGATTTATGGAAACAAGAAGCGCCTACTGAGTATATGGCCCTACTTGTCGAAATCGCCGGTTTCTACGCAGTGGAGATGGTCGTCACTCGTCGAAGGTGCTTTTAGGAGAAATCGGCATCTTTTCAAGCCGACGTTCTTCCTGGGAATACTGGAAAACACGTCACGTCCGATCTCCGGGCTTCTCGCGATTCATATCCGTCGAGGGGACTTTGAAGACCACTGTGTACATCTTGGCAAGTGGAGTTCGGATTGGCACGCGTTCAACTCATTCCCCGAATTCCGTGACAAGTTTGAACGACCAACTGATGGCGGGTGGGGCGAAACATCGGAGAAGAACATGGAGCTTTACATTCGGCGTTGCTACCCATCTATCGAACAGATTGTCGAAAAGGTTAGCCAAGTCCGGAACGAATCCGCAGACCCCCTTCGATATTTGTACATCATGACCAACGGGCCGACGCCATGGGTACAAGAACTTAAATCCGCGCTTGCGCAGGACACGAGTTGGGATCGCATCAGCAGCAGCCGCGACCTGGAATTGACCTGGGAGCAAAAATTTGTTGCACAAGGTGTGGATATGTATATTGCACAGCGGGCCCAGGTATTTATAGGGAATGGGGTATGTCTTCTGCCATCGGACTGTCACTCTTGCACTAAATCAATGATGAAAAGTGGTCCAGTTTGACGTCTAACATGGTTATGATACGTATGGCCCAAGGATCCGAGCCGAACACAAACAGGTTCTGGTGACATTGGTTTTCGGATAGCGTCATGACGAACCCCTAGCGATTAATATCTTACAAGCGACGACTGAATGATTATTAAGACCACTCTAGCATATGGGTGGATGATACTAGTTAAATTCCTTACTTAAAAAGGTCACTCAATTGGGTGTTATGTGTGGTTTCCTCGTGGTTACTTGGGTCACTTTAGTCCGTAGTTTCATAACAGACTCGGAGCAATGTTACACAAGATTTCAATTTGCTGTCAAGTTTGGCTAGAATGCTGCACTGGCATTTGAAATAGGGTGGTTGATGATTGACGCAACTAGTCACCTTGCATTGCACAGTGCAAGGTCTCTGTGCCAGTTGTCTGAAATTCACGATCATCAACTTGGCCAAAACCTTCGATTCCTCTCCGGCGTGCACCTCAAGCCGTCAACTCTAACTAGAATTAACCAAAGTAAGTATGCTGTGTACCAAACGGCGGCGGGGAGCTGACATATGATACCGTATCTACGCATCAGCGTACGTAACTAACTGCACTGTAAGTCTGTGATCTCGCCGAAAAGGAAGTAACCGGTGCGACCTGTAATTTTTTTTTTCCCTCCACTCCAACGTGTTGCCAATTGATCGGAAGAACTCGTGATAGGTTCCACGAATCCACGGTCACATGACTCGGAAACAATACTCCTTCCTTGTCCGTCGTGTCATCCCCTCCACTGTAATGCGAACATTCAAAGGGAAAATTCACAGAGACAATTTACAGAGACGTGTGTATCCTCAGGCCAAAATTACATAACCAATTGACAGAAATTTTTTTCGTGGCTCCATCTATGATGCTGTAGACGGTACAGCCTCACAGGTTTCGCTGGTTGATCCATTAATGCTAGGGAACCGCGCCGTAGTAACACTTTAGTCTTGGCGCAATTAGATCTGCCATCTCAAATGAGGATGGACGACGGTGGCAGAATTCTTGTCCCACATCATCACTATGCCTCATAGGACAAGCTCAAGAGGGAACTGGGATGCCTGTATCATTCCTTCTTCTGGACATTCCAATACCAGTGCTCTTTATGACTTCATCCTCCAGCACCTTGATGGCAGCAAGCATCTCATAGTATGGTAGTTCAATTGCATCTAGTGTCAACAAAGTACTATCTGAGTCCAATTCTGCATTGATAGACATAGCACCAAACTTGATTGATAGCAGGGATGAATCAGTGGATACAGGGGAAAATAACCATTGGGCTATTTTCTGATAATGTATCAGTCCAATCTTCTGTAACCTCCAAGTCACTGCTTTCAAGAGTGGCAAAGATTTCATTGTTGCATTGCAGAGCAATGAATATTGCTTGTTCATGGAGTGTTTCAGGAGTCTTGAGTAGATAGAAGTTTGTGGCATGATGGGGCAGAACACAACTGCTGCATTTTCGAATGTTTCGTACTAATCTCCCATGATAAAAAAGATGCTGTGCCGGTGTGAGCTACGATGGAGTTTGAAGTGGACGGAACCTAAATATGCCCTTGGCTGTACCTTTTAGCCAAGTTTAGCTGTATGTTTCCTAATCCTAATTGGCGCTCGAACAGGTTATGGGACATGATGCTGTTTCATCACATTCTGAACTAAATTGGCTCTCTTTCTATATTCTTATGCCAAATCCCTCTTCCGTCTCTTCCCTCCTGCCTCCCGACTTCTACCAATGTCAAATTCAAGTTTTCTTTGCAGTCCACGCTGGTTGCGACTCGCAATCCTCTTCGCAACCCTGATCCTCATTCTCATCGCCTTTCCGTTCAACCGCAGCCTCGTCCATAGCTTACTTATTTATGGTCGCTATCCTCCCTTATACCAAGAATACCGCAAACTACAACTGGAGCTGCCCCAGTACGAAACTTATGAACATTCAAACGTCAAATATCTATGGTCACCAAATCATCCTTCTGGTATGGTAAATGATATGGATCCCTAGAAGCGTCTCCGATCGTTATTACAGAAGTAGGATGGGGAAATATCATGCAAGATTACATCCTAAACTATGTTCTTGCATACGCAACCAATCGCTCGTCAGTAACCTCGCAGACCGGTCGATTCCATTCCTGACACCCAGTCCCAGTTTTGTCTTTGATGACTATACTTGGGCCGCTGATGACACGCCGTACTCACATTTTAACGGGAAGCTTGTTCCATCCCGTATCCCTCTGAACGCACTTGTCGACGGTAACCAACACCAGTTTCTTGAAAAGCATAGCCACTGAGAGCGACCGATTGCTTCAAGGTCCGCTAAATGGTGGGCCGCTTCCCCCAGGCGATACCACTCCTCGGGCGGTTTACAAGGACTTTTTCCACGAAGTCTGCCCAAATCCAACTATCTTGCGATTATCTGATGTTGCTGGCTGGAGCGACTCAGATACGGTCAAATTTGTCATAGAGAAATGGGTAGAGAAGATAACGTCAATCGAGGATCCATGTCTGCAGTTTAAGGAGACATCCGCGGATAAACAGATATTCAACGTCTTGTAAGCGCCTAACGATAAGTATCCTACAGTGAAGTAACCAAACCTTGCAGGGTGTTCTCTCGGAAAGATCTTCTTCTGAGCATCTGGCCATACATGTCCAGTTTACCTGTTTTGACCAACTGGAGATGGTCATCCTTGATTCACGATGCTTTAGAAGCAAACTATGCGGTTATCTTTCCCCCTAGCTTGGACCGGCCAGAAGGTCAGGATTCCAGAGGTAACGAAGTTATGGCTGGACTACTTGTAATCCACGTGCGAAGAGGTGACTTCACTGTCCACTGCAAGTTTCTCGCAAGTTGGAATTCGGACTGGAACGCGTTCAATTCCTTTCCTGAGCTGCCTGACAAGTACGATCAGGTCCACTCTGATCCCCGACTCTCGCCAGATAATTATCGGGCCTACATGGACCACTGTTATCCCAGCGTCGAACAAATCCTTCAGAAGGTCGAGACAGTGCGGAACGAATCGCCGGAACCCCTTGATCACATATACATCATGACGAATGGTGCCGATTCATGGGTTGCGGACCTCAAGTTGGCTCTGCACGGCCTCGGGGGTTGGGAACATATTGGAAGCAATCGGGACTTGACCCTGACCTGGGACCAGAAGTTCATTGCGCAAGCGGTCGATATGTTGGTGGCGCAGCGGGCCCAAGTCTTCATAGGGAACGGGGTGAGTTGAACCCTTGGTTTCTTGCATCTCAGTTGACTAGGAATTCGTAACAGTGGTCTAGTCTTTCCTCGAACATAGTCATGCTTCGCACCATGGACGGTCTACCGCCAGAGAGCAATCGATATTGGTAAATTAGTCATACAATACAATACAAAAAGTGTAGTTGCCTCGTTTTGGAAGTGCACTGGCCCAGAGTGGCCCCTCAACCGACGCTTGGCCCCTTGAACTTCACTCTGCGAGTGTTTACCAGTCTACATCGCAATCTGAGCTTACAACGAACTAGTTGTTTGCAAAGATTCGAAGTTCTCAGTCGCGAGAGCGCACACACGGTCCGAGGCCACAGTTAAGACGTAGTCATCATGTCAACGATATCAACCCAACTGCGAAATTTCAAGGAGCCCTCGAAAGAACAGCTGCTCTATCTCTTTTTCTCGATACCTGAAGTGCCAACGCCATCGTCTCCCGGTGGCAGTGGCAAGGAAAGCACCCCAGAGGCTGAAAGGATGGACATCAATGCCGTGCTTAGTTTTGGCGAAGATGGCGTCGAGGATTCATATGTGAGTCTGCTCGCTTTCACTCACTTTACAACCAATAACAGGCATTGCGCGTCTAGGCGGGGAAACTGCATCTCATCCCACCATACCTAGGATTCGCCTCACTAGACCGCAAATCAGTCCGATTTACCCTGCCTCTATCGACCATACGACGCGTGGAGCGACTCAATGCTCGGGCTGGGGTGTATGCACTTAGTTTGTCGACTTGGCATGGCATGAAGATCGTGAGTCGACTTGACTATGCACGCGGCATACTGACATCTCTCGATAGATCATACAATTAACGTCTCTTCGGCCAACGGCGGACGCATTCTGTGCTCTCTTGCGCGAAGCATTGAAAGCCGAACTTCAACGTGGTCAGATGAAGGCTGTAAAG
Organism: Boletus tylopilopsis; assembly: GCA_038093875.1. Classification (NCBI taxonomy): domain Eukaryota; kingdom Fungi; phylum Basidiomycota; class Agaricomycetes; order Boletales; family Boletaceae; genus Boletus; species Boletus tylopilopsis. The sequence continues at coordinate 5,771 of JBBPTB010000585.1, read as the reverse complement.
GGATTCGTAAAGACATGTTATTCCGAAGCGCTTCTATCCACGACATCATCTGTTGCCGATAACGAGCGAGAAGATGGTAGCTTGATTACAGAAACAAAAGAAGGATCTCCACCTCCGGAAGCTGAATTTCATGGAGGTTTGGGCCTAAAGTTCAGATTTCCGGGTGATCCTAAGAAGTCAGTTTTCTCATTCGCGCGCCATTCGCTCTCTTCTGAGCACATTTAGACTACGGGAAGCATCGAAAATCAAGTTGTGGACTACTCACCTACGGAGTAAGTGCTTTGCTTCGGATTCGTCTAGGTAACAACATTTGGCGCAGCGCATGGTCGAAACCTGACACTGTTGAGATACCCCCAATGCACGCGTCTTGTGCAGGTCGGGCTACCCAATCGGTTGCGTGGCGAGATGTGGGAAACCCTATCTGGCTCAGTTTACCTCCGGTATACAAATCCAGGTTTGTATGATCGACTTGTTGAGGATATCAAAGGCAAGCACAACACGAGCTTCGAGGATATCGAGAAGGATCTACACCGTAGTCTTCCCGAATATGCTGGCTACCAGTCAGAGGAGGGGATCAGTGCACTTCGTCGCGTCTTGCAGGCTTATTCAGTTAAGAATCCCGAAGTGGGGTACTGCCAGGTAAGTCAGCGCCCTATCCAGGCGCCTCTCGCATCATGCATTTTCTCTAGGCAATGAACATACTTGCTGCAGCTATTCTCATGTAGGCACCCTGATCTACTTTTTTTTTCTGCTCGACTCACGCCGGAATTCCAGTTACATGTCAGAAGAACAAGCTTTTTGGCTCCTTGAGGTGTTGTGCGATCGTCTGTTACCCGGATACTACAGGTGCGTCTGGAATCAGACGCGTCCAAGCTAGATTTGATTAGTTTGCTAGTCCAACCATGCACGGGACACTTCTTGATCAGAGGGTCTTCGAGTCATTGGTCTTGCGGTGTCTGCCTATGATACATGATCACTTTTCAGCTGTTGACGTGCAGCTGTCGGTGGCATCCTTGCCGTGGTTCCTGAGTCTGTCAGTACGATTCTTGGCATAGATTTCGCTCCGTTCAGCAACTCAACACTCTCCCGATTAGATACATCAACAGCATGCCCATGGTATTCGCTTTTCGGATAGTGGACTGTTTCTTCTGCATGGGTCCAAAAGTGTTGTTTCAGGTTGGGTACGATTTCTCCCGACACCCATGACGGAACAGTTCGCTAACCCCTTCACAGACTCGGTCAGTGCGCTCATTCTGTCTAGCTTTTCGCTTATTCCCTTTCTCCCTGTAGCGATTCTCAAGATCAATGGGGAAAAGCTGTTGCAGATTCAGGATGACGGAGGTTTCTTGAAGTAAGCTTGTCACGCTACCCCGGGAATAGTGCGTCTGATTCCCTCTAGCTTGATGAGAGAGTACTTTGCGTCTCTGGGAGACTCAGCACACCCGGAGGCATCAGACCCAAGGGCGCGTGCCATATCGCGCTTCCAGGAACTACTTCTAGTATCCTTTCGGGAGTTCGCAGTGATCACTGACGAGACGATTCTTTCTGAGCGGCGCAAGTACCGCAACGAGATTGTCAATAGCATTGAGATGTTCTCCAGACGGGCTGCTGTTCGAAACCTCAAGACGCTTGCAAGGTTTACAAAGGAACAAGGGGGCTTAATTTACGACGCGCTGTACAAAGCGATGTGTATGGAACCACCGCCACCGAGCGTCGCACCGCCGCCTTCATTGCTTATCAATACTGACGGTCACCAGGAAAGGGTTGAAACGAGGATTGGATTGAAGACGTTCAGGGTGTTTCTCAGCGAGATCTTGACCTGGGCCCGGGACGAAAAGATTGTTTTCAATGGCTTCCAAGTGCGCGACCTTCTCCATGATATTTTTTATCACTCATTTTGGGCTAGCAACGCATTGATCGCGAGGTTGTAGAGCATGAAATCATCGACAGGCTTTTTTACTTTTGGGATACTTCTTGTAAAGGGTCATTGTCCCTCCAGGTAGGTTTTCAACCCAGATACACTTTGCGGGTGCTCATTTCAGCATCAGGACCTCGTCTCTGGGTTGGACGGTGTGATGTTTAATGATCTGATGGACAACATAGAATGGTTTTTCAACCTGCATGATAAGGATAAAGACGGGTGTCTGACAAAGGACGAAGTTCTGACTCTATCCGAATCATTCTTGGTGAGTGCAATCATATTGCTGTGTGTTGATCTAATGGAGTACCTGTATACAGTTCATTTTCCGCCATGAAATTGGTGATGCATATCTGGGAGCTGTCAGTCGTTTCATGACGAATGCCTTTGAATACGGTGATACCCTCCTACCACAAGAAGAAAATAGTGAGACTGGGAAAACTGAACCGCGGCAGATTGGACAGAATCAACCATACTTAAATCTTGCAACGTACGGCAGTAGTGCATCATGATTTTTTGAATTATCTTTGCTGACCGGTGTGAATAGTTTCCGAATGGTCGTCCTTGCTGATGAAATACTGGAATCATTCTTTGAGACCGACTTGTCAGCCTCATTCAAGCTAGAGCCGGTTCCAGACCTAGAGCTGCCGCCCCCCAGCGGTGGCTTCTTGGAGGACCTCTGGTCCAATATCGCAACGGAGGATAACAAGAAGATATTCCACAAGATCAGCGACGAGCTCGGGAAGACGATCGGCAAACACCAAGTCATCTACCGGCCAACGATTGGGCGTTACACGAAACTGCAGGAACCCAAGGCACGGGAGCCGCTTATCCCGGCGTCCAAGTCGACCGTGGTCTCCAATAGCTCGGAGGCGCTGACGACAACTTCCCAGAGTTCCTCATCGACGCTAACCATCGACGCCATTGCCGCGCAGGACAACGGGCTTCGCTCGGCGTTGTCGTCTACATTCTCTCCCATGCCACACGTCAAGGCGGTCAACGCGGCATTTATGGAAAGGACGCCGTTCGCCATTGATGATGTGGGAGATGATGACGATAGTGATCTGGATATGGTCCATGGAGAGGATGACGATCAGGTCATGGATGAAGTCGACGCTTTCTTGGAAGCACATGATTCTGGACTTACAGACGCAGACAAGCAGGTCGCCAAGGGTAAGCGTCGCGTGCACGCGGTCACGGTACCTTGATCTGACCTCTACGTTTCAAAACAAGATCTTGTCAAGGCGAAGCCCGTGTAACGGACGGAATTACGCTCAAGGACAATTTCACGCCAATATGTTGTGTACTTTTTCTGTACAATCTTTCACGTTGTATTTACTTTGCAGGAGGGATGGTTGCAGGACGGCAAACAGCATATATTGTAACAGTCATCAAGAAGAATTACACAAATAAATCCATGGGTTATCTCAGGTAGATGACCCTCGATCCGACCATATTCGAATGGCAAGGTCTGGTTCGATAGAACCAGACGCGATCATATTTTGTTGAGGATGAGTCTACAAGAAGTGTCGTATTCAGATCACAAGTGCGAAGACAGGAGAGATCTCACAGCGACAGCGACGACGACACCTGGGAGAGCCCATCAATATAAACTTGTAGCATTCTAAAGTCGATCTACGCACCAGAATGGGCTTCCAACGTCTGTGCAATTTCACGACTTTGCAAATCCCATATATACACCTTGTTGTCCTCACTACCAGACACGATCCATTTTCCGCCTGTGACGCTAAAGCAAGCCGCGATACAGTACTTTTCGTTGCGATGACCCACGTATGTCTTCAAGCAGCGGGACGAGTGGTAGTCCCAGAGGCGAATGGCACTATCGTGCGCTGTCGACAGGATGTATTTTGAGTTGGGTGAGAATTGGACGTGTTGACTGGCAGATACAGAGTTCAAGTCAGACAAGCGGTCTTGGAGGGGAATGGCGCCTACCATATGGCGGAGTCGTCTCCTTCACTCAGTGTCTTGAGGCACTGGCCTGTAGTGGTGTTCCAGATCCGACTGAGTCCAAAATAAGTGATCGTGGACGGATAGACGAACGGACGAGCCCACATCAGTCCATCCAGCGCACAGGAGACGACGAGCGTTGCGTCTCGGTTGAAATGCACGGCGGTCACATAGTCCATATGGCCGTTCAGCGTCTTGGTGCACTTGCCTGAAGGAAGAGAGATGAAATGGATCAGCGAGACGCGCGTGGGGACGCTCAGTAATATGAACCTCGTGCCACGTTCCAGATCCGAATGTCGCTATCGCACCCTCCAGATACCAACAGATCGGACGCGACGCTGTAGTTGACACAAAATACAAAGTTTGTGTGACCACGTAGATGTTTCGTGGTGAGGCCCTGGCTTACACCATGTTTCTTCTTTCCTTGTTACGAGAGACGGGCAGAGGATAAACGCACGGTGTCTACGTTCCATATCCGGATGGTGGTGTCATCTGAAGCGGACGCGAGGTACACCCCGTCTGTAGACCAAGCAACGTCGGAAAGTCCCTTTGCGTGACCACTTAGGTTTCGTATCAATTCGCCAGTGAACGGAGACCAAATCTTGATCAAGTTGTCCGCAGCTACGAGGAAATCCCTTCAAGGCTAGAGAGAAATCACTGGACGGGTGACATACCACAGGACGCAAGAAGGGTTCCATCGGGGCTGAACTTGACGGCTGAGATGGATTGAGTGTGTCCTCGAAGAGTATGCTTCAGTTGATAATTTGGTCGTTCGCGATGGATAGGATGAGGCTGAACGACCTGTACAGTCGGTTGCACTGGTGGTACTGGAACTGGAACTTGTGGATCATCTTCTGTTGTCTGTGATGCATTGTCGTCGTCCGACGTGGATTCATCTCCGCGTTGGGGATCCATCCCAAGGATGAGTTTGCGTGTGTTTGGCAAAGGCTTTGAAAACTAACAAGGCCAAACAACCTTCGTTATCTTCACCATATGTCGTGGTTGAACCACACAAATCGAGTTGTCTCATACCTGAAGTGTCATAATTGTTCGATTTCTACGAACGCAAAAACAGTATTTCAGATTCCCGGTTCTGCCGAGTTTCTTACTTCCGTCACCGACCTGAAGTCGTTTCCGCGGTTCAATCGGCTGCCAGAAGTAAGTCGAATGTCTTCCCATAGGCTTATCTTACCTTCCACTTGGCAAGGTCATTGTAACCGGTAAGCAAGTGCAATGTTCAGTTCCTACTCGGCAATACGATTCGATCATGTCAGGTAGAGCGAATGTTGGCAAATCATCGCTGCTCAATGCTGTTCTTGGGCGAAAAGACTTACTTTTCACAAGCAAGAAGGCTGTTAGTAACCGATATTTTACTTTTGTATTCATTGAAGTTTATTCCCTTTGCAGGGTCGCACCCAAGCACTGAATTTTTTCAGCGTTGGTCCTCACCCTGGTAAGCTGGTTGTTGTAGACACTCCTGGATACGGTTCACGGGGTCGCTCGGAATGGGGTGCTCTATTCAATCACTATGTTACAAATCGCGACGAGTGAGTGCTGCACAATCAATCAACGGATGTCGTTGGCCGATTTAGCAATACTCCAGGTTGCAACGGATATACATATTGTTTTCTGCCCCTCATGGCCTAAGACGCACAGATTCTGCCATGCTGGCTGAATTAGATGCTCAGGTTCAGCAACTTGGAGGAACAAAGTTTTCATTCCAGGCAATAATCACGAAAGCAGATCAGCTTGGGAACTTGGGTCGGGAATACATAGACCAGATGAAGAGTGCCATATTCCAAGCCGCACCCACATGTCTACCTCCAATCATCACTGCTTGCCCTCCAAAAGGCTCAAAATTTGGCATCGAGTTAGTCCGTAAATC